>UESW01001463.1:49048-112666 GCA_900491605.1 Calamus simplicifolius
AGTAGGATACGAGAAGTCCTGCTCTCAGTATCTGGATAGAGTCCCATCGCTTAGGACTCTGTGTGGGCATTAGACATGGCACCAAAGCCACACACACCATTTGTACATTAATACAATTGTCAACATTAATTCACTCTCAAATGATTAAGCAAGAGAAAGAAGTAAATAAATATAAACAGAAATCCATACATTAACTGCTCTCTTTTCTTAAATAAACCGTGTGCAAAGCCCTGCACTAGCCAGGCATAAAGCCCAGTGTACCACTGGCAGAGCAGTATGCCACTGGCTCTCAACAACAAAGCCCGGCACCCCGTCGGCACTCAAAGCCCTGCACTAGCTAGGCATAAAGCCCAGTGTACCACTGGCAGAACAGTGTGCCACTGGCTCTCAACAACAAAAGCCCAGCACCCCGTCGGCACTCAAAGCCCTGCACTAGCCAGGCATAAAGCCCAGTGTACCACTGGCAGAGCAGTGTGCCACTGGCTCTCAACAACAAAAGCCCGGCACCCCGTCGGCACTCAAAGCCCTGCACTAGCCAGGCATAAAGCCCAGTGAGCCGCTGGCAGAGCAGTGTGCCACTGGCTCTCAACAACAAAAGCCCGACCCCGTCGGCACCAAAGCCTTGGGACAGCTAGGCATGAAGCCCAGTGTACCACTGGCAGGGCAGTGTGCCACTGGCTCTCAACAATAAAAGCCCTGCACTAGCCAGGCATAAAGCCCAGTGAGCCACTGGCGGAGCGGTGCACCACCGGCTCTTCACAACCAAGACCCGACACCCGACAGCAGTCCCGCTGGTCAGATAAAAGCCGACTCCCGTAGGCATCAAAAGCCACACGCCGACTTAGTACAAGGTCTGATACTTGATAGGGCATTGCGCCGATAGCCCCAAGGAGCCTACCTACCTACCCTCTGACCGGCAGCATTTCCGCTCCGAGAACTCTACCCTCCCTGGCTCTAACTTTCGGGTTTAAACAGCTGGGGCGGAATGGTTCGGGTGGGGAGTTGCCCCCCGAAACTATCAGAACTAATGGGGCGATAAGGCTACATACCAATTGATGAAGTCAGTGATAATTCAGAAGGCATTTTGAAGAGTATTTTCATTAATCGAAAGAGATTACAAAATGCCGACGTTGTCGGGCTTACAAAAACAAGGAGGGGGAAAAAAAGCAAAATCACAAGTGCGAGCTCACGGCTCAGCCGGTGCGGGCTCATCATCAGAAGGGGCCAAGTCTGACAACTGCTCTAGTTCAACCTCCAGGGCCCGGGGGAAGTTCAGGTCTCTGGCCACCTTCTCTTTGCCATGCTGGAACCCGTCAAGAAATACAGCTGCCGAAGCTTCGGCCAAGTCGTCTGCGAAGCGCCCGGACGCCTTGTATTCCTCTATGAGCCCAGCAGCTCGGGTTTTCTCTGCGGCAAGGGCTTCCGCCGCGATCCTTTCAGCCTCCCGAGCGCGGCTTACCTCCTCCTCGCACCGGCAAGTTTCCTCCCTCGCCGCTCTTGCCTCTTCCGCCGCCGCGCCCGCTCGATTTTTAGCCTCCCGGAGAGCTGAGGTTAACTCAGAGATGTGCATGTCTCTGGCCATGACAGCGCTCACAGCCTCCGTCATTTGAGAGAGTGCTGCGCGCGCACGGTCGCTTCAATCTCCGCCCGGCTCTGGGCGGCCTTCACCTCGCTCGCACAGGTGTCTTTGACCGACTCCAGCGCCTTCTCGGCCGCCTCCGTACGGCGCTGGGCCTCCTCAACCTCTTTCTGCGTCTCCCGCAGAAGATTTTTCCCTCCGTGAATTACCTCCCGGGGCCTTTAGGGAGTGCGCGATCTGCACGTGTGAGCCCCAAGTCAGCGAGGTAAAATGTATATATATAAAGCAAAAGGTAAGGGGCAAGAAGATCGCTTACCCTGACGATGGCGGCATAGGAGTCCCGAAAGAACACGCCCGCTCTCTGGTGGCTGAGGTCCTCAATGATCCTAGGATCAAAGATTGGGCCCAGGACTCGCTCAGCCCAGCGGCCGTCATCCAGGGAGTTTCGGGGCGGCCCAGGCTCGTCCTGCCTCCCTCCGCCATCTCGGCTGTCCCCGGTTCCTTGCGCAGGCCACCTCTGGGCGACCCCTCGGAGGGTGGACTCGCGGGGCCAGACGGTCCCTCACCCCAGTCCCTGGTGGCGTCTGGTGGGGTCGATCCCCAGGAGTTGGGAGCTCTTCAGCCGGTATGGACTCCCTCGCGATTGGCTCTCCAGCGGCAGCTCCCGCGTCGTTCCCACCTCTGGTGGAGTGTCGACTGTGAAGTCAACCTCCGGGATAACCGGGACATTTTGCGGAGCCGGGGTGGGGAGACTTGTGCCGGAGGGGAGGCACGGGCAATCGGGCGCTTCGGGCTGGGGCCTGCTGACCTCTGGATGGCCCTTCCCGGGCCCTTTTCTTGGAGGCGGCTCTCAACAGCTTTGCCGCCGGTATCTTCATCGCTGCATGATGTAAGTTGGGTTTTCAGAACAAAATTTAAAGAAAAAATATAATATATATATATATATATATATATATATATATAAAGAAGAAAAAAGAAAGAAAAGGAGGAGAGAGAAGAAGGAGAGGGGCAAAGGAGCGGAGTTTTTGGCTAAGGGTGGAGAAGGCTTACCCCGGTGGGAGATGAGGCCCGCCGACTCCAGGTTGTCCTTCGATAGCAGCAGAGTGTATCGGGGAATCTCGGTGGCTAGCAGTAATCCCAATGCCTCCCGGTCCCAGGCTGGATCGCAACGGCATTCCCCCGGAGGTTGGGGTCTCCCCACTGGGGCCGGACTTGATGACATTGGCAAAGAAGAAGCGGGACTTCCATCCCTTAATCGACGAAGGGAGAAGGAGCTTTAGGACCCTATTGGGTCGGGGCTGAAACAGCCACCAACCCTTTTGGGCCCGGAGGGAGTAGAAAGATCGGAACAGGCTGATTCGGGGGTGACGTTTAGGTGGTGACAGAGAATGACGAAAGCGCTAACGACACGATAAGAGTTTGGAACTAACTGGGAAGGGGTCAAGGAATAGAAGTCAAGGAGATTGACAAAGAAAGGGGAAAGGGAGGGCGGAGACCCGCCTGTAAGCAGATCTCATAAAGAGCCACCCGACCGGGTCGGGAGGAGATGACCCTGTCGTCGGGGGTTGGTGGGAATAACTTAACCTCCCGGGGATCCTATAGCGGGCCCGGATTCTTTCCAGGTCCAACCGTGTCATTGTGGAGGCCGTCCCCTCTAGGGACTCCTTGCCCTCGAGGAGGCACCGGCCTCCAGCCGGCGGCCCCTCGATGGGGCTCCACCGGTGACCCGTCGCCGGGCCAGAGGGATGCGGTCCTCTGAATCAGAGGACCACTCGACTGGGGGAGAAGGGGTAGGAGAGATACGACGGCTCACAGAGGGAGGACGGTTCTCAGAACTGTCCTCCGAGGTCCAAGAGGGGAACTCATAAGCGAAGAGGTAAGTCTAAGATGGGAAAAGCTGACCTGGAAGGGGAAAAACCAGGCGCAGGCTCGTAGGTTGCAGAAGAAGTTGAGGAGTAAGCGAGGAAGAAGAGGATGGCGAAGGCGGTATGGCGTCAGTTCCCCCCCCTCACTTAGCTTTATCGGGCTTTCAAAATGTCCCGCCATGTCTCGTCGGCCACGTGGCTCCTTGCCATACGCTGGCTCGCCTCGAGGAACGCCCCGGCGCATGGTGCGGCACCCCCAGCCAGTGGTGGGACCCCGCTGACGTCGCCGTAATGAAAGGAAATGATGATGCGGCTTTTGCGCGAGCCCCAAAGAGCCAGTCCTCACTCTCGAGGGCGATCGTGGCAGGCAGTGTACGGAAGGCCGCCTCCTTACATTCCCCGCACTGTCCGCATAAAAGACAAGGACGGGGATCAGCCACGTGGAGAACGCCCCTTGAGCCTCAGCGGTGGGACCCGCTTCACCCCAGGGGCGATGGGGCATCTGATATGACTGATCCCGCATCGTCAAAATAGAAGGTAACGCAGCTATCGACCCCGGGACCCCCTCGGGGTCGGGGTGCATCAGTATTCCCCCACCCTGGGACCCCCTCGGGGTCGCGGGGTGGGGTCATCAGTCCTTGACCCCGGGACCCTCTCGGGGTCGGGGTGCATCAGTATTCCCCCACCCTCCGGGACCCCTCGGGGTCGCGGGTGGGGCCATCAGTCCTTGACCCCGGGACCCTCTCGGGGTCGGGGTGCATCAGTATTCCCCCACCCCCGGGACCCCCCGGGGTCGCGGGGTGGGGCCATCAGTCCTTGACCCCGGGACCCTCTCGGGGTCGGGGTGCATCAGTATTCCCCCACCCCGGGACCCCTCGGGGTCGCGGGGTGGGGCCATCAGTCCTTGACCCCGGGACCCCCTCAGGATCGGGGTGTTCTGGCATTTCCTTATCCCCGTGACCCTCACCGACCTCGGGGTGCGCCAGCGTTCTTCCACCCCTGGGACCCCTTCGGCCTCAGGGTGGGGAGTCATCAGCGATCAGCATGCAACTCAACTGCCAAGAAAACGATAACTATCAGGTCGCACGGTGCTCACACGTGATTCTCAGTACGTCCGTGATTGCGCCCCGTTCGAAAGGCCATACCTCATAACGGCGTATGGGGCATTGCATGTCCCTGTACATGACCATGCCTTGCTACGGCGTACGATTCGCTACTACTTGCAACTGCGCTCGGTCATATCCGCCGACGGCGCGCACTGCATGCCTTCGCGGCCACTGGACACGTATGATATCACATCAGCGAACGGTACAGGATGTCTCCGACGCGCGTAGCGATGGTACGAAGGCGATCTCCCAAAATAATAAGATAAGGTATTCGGAAATATAAAGGCACGTGCTAGCACTGTAAGTGGGATCTGAACTCTGGTTTTTTGAGCTTTCTTCCTCCCAGCAAAAAACCCCAACCGTCTCAGCTCTTCTTCGCTGGAGCGGTTCTCTGTCTGAGCCCAAGTGACTGATTTGATCGTCGGAGGGTCCCCACCGGCGCCATCGGTCTTCGGGACTTTTCTTGCAGGACTTCGAGGAGAAGGACGTCCGTCTTCCCCGACGTTTGAGGAAGATGACTTGGCGTCATCACTAATACTGTGGAAGTTGGCAGACACCACAGCTTCAGCAGCAGGAGGAACAGCAGCAGCAGCGGCAGCAGCCAGAAAGAGGACCAAAACCACAGAATAGAAGCCGAGGCCTTTCATCCCCTCAAAGCGCATGGCTTTCCTAATTGCCTCGGTCTCGATCGCGGCCACCTTCTTCTCCTCCTTCCCTACCCTTTTGTAGCACGGAAAAGCAATAAAAGCGGCAAAGCATCGCGGCCGGCCACCTTCTCCTCCTTTCCGTCAACCTGCCGTTTTTGCTGTTGGGTCTTGAACCAAGGCACCGGCAACTGCATTTTACGCACTGGAAATGGAAAGTTTCGATTCCACGGCGAGGAGGCCGCGCGCGGTCCCTTCGCTCTTGCTGGCAACAAGAGACGACTTTGATAACATTTGTAATATCCAATACTTTTAATCTTATAAATTAAAATTATATAATATAAAAATTTAAATAATAAATAATAAATAAATTTAAATTATAAATATATATATTATATTTAATATAAATTAAATTTAAAATATTATTTATATCCTTTAACTATCGATCATATACCAAGCTTGCAACAGGTACTAATTCACACGCTAAACGACAAACGGCGGATGAATTGGAAAGACACAGGTGCATAAAAGCACTTCTTTTCGTCAACAAACCAAATCTATCTGTCCCAAGTACATGGGGACCGATCGATCCAAGTTGCACAGAAGAATTCTGATGCTTTTGCCTCACGGACTTTATTCCCTCAATTAGTTAGTCGTGGAGTGTGGGTTCACGTGCTTGACAGATTTCCCCAATAATTGAGTTGAAGTTTTGGAGTCGTTTTTTAAACCAGTGCCAAAGGTACCAGTTTTAAAGGAAAATAATAAAATCCAAATTTATTATGGGAATGGTGTTAAAAGGAAAAACGCCATTTGAAATGACATTTTTTCATTACCACATCCTTCTCCCTCCTCGGCCCAGCTAACGCCCCCGTCAACTGGGGTGCTTACAAGGAACGGAAAGAAATCACATGTGGCGATTTCCCTCAAATTGAAATCGCCACATCATTTGGCGATTTCTACTCTAAAATTGCCACACATGTGACGATATTATCAGCGCCCCTTGCCCTCCCAAGAGCCGATCGATGGACTTCCTTTTTAAAGAGGAGGCCTATGCCCTACGCGTTAAACGGCCTCCTAAATCGCCCTTGCTCCGCCCAAATAACTGCCACCTCTTAAACGGCACCGTCTCTGCCTTTTTTGTCGGATCGTGTGTACTCCGCACTTAGTTCCCATCAAGGTAGATTCACATTCCATTATTAAACTGATTTTTATATGCATGAGATGTGTGTTTATACATTCCCTCATATAACTGATATTAATAGATTTTTTTGACAAAGAAGAAAGCAATATTGATGTTTTATTTTAGCTATGATATCATAGGAGATTAAATGTTTGATCTTAATATGTTCCATATGGATCTTGGGAACCAATATGTGCTAAATGCTACTAAAATATATGCATATTTTAATTTTTTTTTGTTTGTAGCTGATCGAAGATAAATTTTGATCACCTTTTTTAGATGGAAAACTGTACGTGTTCTGCTATATTATGATGGATCAATTGAACATGGTGGCCAATAAGGGATACATTATAATCAACCTCCACATAAATGTTTGAAATTGAACACGGAAACACGCTTTGTTGAGTTGGTTGATCAGATACATACAGTTCTAACAATTCTAGTACAGAGACATATCATCAGATTGATGTAGAGATCTCCAACATTGCATCAAAAATATGTGCTTCTTCCAATTGAGGACGACGACGATGTGGAGCACATGTTGACATTTCCCTCGAAGTGTTCAGAATATCGGTGTATTAAACTCTATGTTTTAAAGGATGATGTTCCAGAGCCATATAGTGTTGGTCATATAGAGAATGTTCGAGACAATTCTCCTATATCCCAGCAGCAGGAACATGTTAGGACTCCAGTGGATTTCCAATGATTGAGGGATTTATGCCAGCAGTGCAAAGTGATGATGTGGTAAACAATCAGTATAATATTGATAGTCGAGGAATGGAGTTAGACGAAAGTGCAGATGATGACTATTGGCCTGAACATGATGACTCAGATGAAGAGTCAAATGAAGATGAAGAGTCATATGGAGACGTAGTAGTTCATGACACTGGCTTTAGTTCCATTCCTGCATACACTCATCCAGAACCTATTCCAACTCAGGTACATGATCATCAAGCCTTTGCATATGAACAAGTACCGGAATTTTATAATGAATTAAATTTGCATGATGGTGGATGTGTTAGTACTCCAAGAGAGTTACCCTTCAAATCTCAATTTTGGGATCCATCAATGACTGAGTTTGCTAAAGGATTATTGTTTAATACTAAAGATGAACTGAAGAGAGCATGTGAAATGTATCACATCAAGAAATATCGCACATATAATGTGGTGGAGTCGAAGAAACTATTTTGGTCTGTGAGATGTGCCTCTTCAAGTACTGCCCAAGGGTGTCGTGGAGGTTGCGTGCTACCAAGTTGAAGAAGCATGAATTTTTTGAGATCACAAGGTATGTAGGGCCGCACTCTTATTTATTCAGTAATTTAACTCGAGATAACAAACATATTACATCTCGAGTTATTAGCCATGTTGTTCGACACATTATGGAGAAAGATCCAAGTGTGAATATTGAAGCTATTATAGCAACCATTGCAGAACAATTTCACTATACAGTGTCATATGCTAAAGCATGGCATGGAAAGCAGAGGACATTGATTGATATATTTGGTGAACAGGAACCGTTATATGCAAAGCTTCCTAGATACATGCTTGCACTGTAGAATGCTAACCCTGGAACAGTTGTATGTTGGGATTTCTACAGTGAAGCAAGTTCTTTTGAACGGGTCCTGAATTATGTATTTTGGGCATTTCAGCCATCTGTTGAGGGGTTTCGGTATTGTCACCCAATGATTTCTATTGATGGAACACATCTTTATGGAAAGTACCAGGGAAAGATGCTGATCGCGACAGGCACTGATGCTGACAATAGGATATTTCCACTGGCCTATGCAATTATGGATGAAGAGTGTACAGCTAGCTGGAGCTGTTTTTGCTGAGGCTTAGGAGGCATGTTATGAAAGATAGAAATGACATTTGTCTTATATCTGACCGACATCCTGGTATACTGAGTGCCATAGCTGATAATGAAATTGGATGGGCTCCACCAAGAGCTTATCATCGATATTGTTTGAGACATGTTTGCAGTAATTTTAACTTGAGATTCTCAAATGTTCAGTTGAAAAGAGCAGTATGGAAAGCAGGGAGCGAACATCAGCTTCGAAAGTTTAACTTTCGGATGGAAAGGATTAAAACAGTCAATGCAGAAGCTTGGACTTGGCTATCGGAGTTAGAGCGGAGAAGTGGACATTGGTACATGACGGGGGCTTTCGCTATGGTACATTGACAACCAATCTCTCGGAGGTTTTTAATTGCGTGTTGAGGGGAGCTAGAAATGTTTCAATTACTGTGTGTGTGCATATGACATTTCATCGTCTCGTTAAATACTTCAACACGAGACGCGCAGAAGCCTTAAAGTATGTACAGGAGAACCCTAACAACCTTTTCACTCCTCATATTTCGATTAAGGTTGCTGAAGGTCAGGCCAAAGCTAATGAGCACAGAGTAACTAGATACAACATGCAAAGAGCTACTTATGAAGTAGTGACAAGGAGGTTCAGTGAAGCTCTCAGGGGTGGAGGCAATGTTCAGACTGTTTCTCTTAGTGACCATATTTGTTCATGTAGGAAGTGGACAATATATAAATATCCATGTACACATGTGTTAGCAGTGTGCCAGGAGATTGGCATGGACTCAGCGGCTTTTGTTGATGAAGTATATAGTATTCGTTCCTACATTACTGCATGGGGTGGGGAGTTTAACCCGGTACCACATGAAGACTACTGGTTGCAAACACCGATCACGTGCATACCTGATCGGGATTATCTTAGGCCGAAGAAAAGAGGAAAGCCAAAGTCAACTCGGATCCATAACGAGATGGATGAGGTTCAGCCTAGAAGTACAAGTCGATGTTCTATTTGCAAGCAAACTGGTCATTCCAGACGCCGTTGTCCTAATGTAACTGGTGGACCTTCAGGATCGTAAATTTATGTACTCTTTAAATAAAATGGCCATTCTTGTGCCTATGATATACTTGTCTTAGGAACAAGACTATATATCCATGTACTTGTGCCAATGACTTTCATAATTTATGAATGCATTTACTTTTTGTCATGATTGGCAATTGATGTCGTGAGTTTCGATTGAGTTTCGGTCAAGTTTCGATTGGTTTCGGTCGAGTTTTGATTGAGTTTCAGCATTGATTGATGTCTTTCTATTTTGCATTTGGTACTTATGCAAATGCACAAAAAATTTTTGGACTGAAATGAGTTTCAAGGGGGGGGGGGGGGGGGGTTGGGGTAATTTCTACTGAATTTTAAGTCCCCCATATGAGATAGCCCTCGGCCTAGATGCCTGAGAAAATCGCCACTTGAAGTGGCGATTTCCTCAACTCCCCCTGCCGCAAGCTGGCTTGAAATCGCCACATGAAGTGGTGATTTTAACCCAGAAATCCCCACTTCAAGTGGCGATTTCATCCTTCGCCCAGCAACGTGGACTGAAATCGCCACATGAAGATCCTGAAATCGCCACTTCATGTGGCGATTTCATGCTACACTCATCCACCAACAGGGTTGCCTGAAATCGCCACATGAAGTGCGATTTCCTCCTACTTCACAAGCCTCTTTTGAAATCGCCAAATGAAGTGGTGATTTCAATCCTGAAATCGCCACTTGAAGTGACGATTTCCTCTTGCACCCAAACGGGGACTTAAATTTCTCAGGCTTCCTCAGGCATTCAGGCATCCTACCAAATGTTGAACACCCTCATTCATGGGGCGATATCCTTAGATGAAATTTTCAACTTTAAGTGTGGCGATTTCAGGGTAGAAATCGCCACATGGTGTGGCAATTTCAATTTGAGGGAAATCGCCACATGGTGTGGCGATTTCACATCTAAAATCGTCACACTATGTGGCGATTTCTTTTTCCTTGTAAGCACCTCAGCTGATGGGGCGTCAGCTGGGCCGAGGAGGGAGAAGGTTGTGGCAATGGAAAACGCCATTTCAAATGACTTTTTTCCTTTAACACCGTTTCCATAATAAGTTTGAATTCCATCACTTTCCTTTAAAACTGGTGCCTTTTGGCACTGATTTGAAAAACGACTCTAAAGTTTTGGATCGACCCAGCAGCCCGATCCTAACTAATTTTTTATTTTATTATTTATATACCTTCCAGTTTCAAAATTCTTGGCACATGATATTTTTGTTTCAAAATTTAATAAGGCAGGAGAAACAAGAATAATCATATATATGTTTATACTTAAATAATTTAAAGATAATAATCATTATGTGTTTAGCTATAACGTTCTTATATATTATTTATGATTTATTATTATTTTTTTGGGAGCATTTCATTGGATATTTCGTTGATAAAATCTTCAAACATAAATAGTCGAAATATGTTAATTATTTAAAATAAATATTTTTGGCACCCAATGATGAAAATACTCCGGCTGTGTATTTGTTTGCTTGCTTTTAACTTTGGTTATGCCCGCCAGCTCAAAAGATCCCATGTTTGGTTTGCTTGTCGGTGGTCTCGCACCACATGGTTTTGTCGGTCGAAAGCCGTACGAAACATTTCGTCATTAAATCGCAATGATTGCCCTAAACAAGAATCCCGCTCTACAGATGCGTGGGCTCGATCCAGTTTTAACACCCAACTTTTTATTGATCAACTTAGTAAAGGCAGTTTGCACCAATTATTATATAATTTTGATCCAGAAACTTAATAAAAAAATGATCACAAGATTCTTTGGACTTATCATGTAGACATTTAATATATATATATATTTAATTTTTAATTCATATGAGAGTAAAGATATGTAATAACAATTGTCTTAAACTTTGGCTATTTAAGTTTTAGCATCCTTAATCCATTTTGATATAGACCAAGTTTTCTCTACTCACTACAAAAAAAATGACTTATTATGACGAATTAATTTCGCAATAGGTACAAAAGTCGTCGTAATAAATTATTACGATGATAAAAAATTCGTCGTAATACATTACAAATCGTCGTAGTAATATGTTGTCGTAATAACCTATTACGGCGACCTATTTTCGTCGTAATAGAGTCCTATTACGGCGATAACCTATCGTTATATATTTTTTTAAAAATTTAATTTAATTAAAATTTTATTACGGCGACTTATTTTTGCCGTCCTAGGTTGATATTACGGCGAAACTAAGTCGCCGCTTATAAGAAACTACGATCTTATAAAAATAGATAAATTGAAAATATTATTTAAATTTATTGTTCTTATATAATTATTTAAGATCTTTGCAACTAAGCATGCTCTACATGAGTCTTGCATGATATGCATACACCTACGGAAGTCTGCATGGACGATGACCAAAAGACTGTGCTTGGCTTAAGGTAGATCGCAATTTTTCGTAGCCCGACGGTTCATCCAGCTGTTTGTTTGCTTTTTAGCTTTGGTTCTATCGTCGGCCCAGAACCCACCATGTCTTTAGCTTTCAGGTGGGCTCCCACGATGATTTTTGCTGGTTGCATGAATCATTGCACAAATAAGTTGAAACAAAAGTCTTGATGCATCAGATATGGTACAAAGATTAGCATGCGATGTATCCGTGCGCTCATGCCATCGCACGTGCCGTGGCTCAATGGACTGTGGCATGCACCGCATGTACGATGGCATGGGCACGCGATCAATCCGCGCACTAGATGCATACTTACTGCACTAGAGGACGGTGCAGTAGGTCTTTCCCTTCCAAAAGTTAAAAAGAACGTTCTTGACGAGAATGCCTTCTTCCAAATTCATGGGCCCTATCCAATCTTAGCAGTTATATTTATAATACTACATATATATATTTTTACTAATTTTTTTAAGTAATTTGTAAGAATAGAATTAAAAAATAGGGTAAAAAATAAATAGATAATTCTTGTTCTTTCTTTACCTCTTAATTTTAAAAATAAAAAATTTAAATTTTTAAGAGAAAAAAGGGAAATAATAATTCTAATTCTCCTTCATCTTCTTTCTTCACCTTTCTCCCATGGAAAAGTTTTTTATTGTTCTCTTATGATCCCTTGTGGGGCAACAAAACAAAATCTTAAGTTATTTAGCAATGTAATAATCATGAGGTACCTCATGAATAACATGCCAACCATATATTGTGCAGTTATCATGTAATCTAGCTTTTATATCAGGATCATCAAGAACTCTGCCTAGGTTTTCTTTATTTTTTTATGCTCTCGGGAAAAGAATTCTCTTTATTTTATTTTGTGAAATTCTCTTCATTGAGGGGAAAACTTGAAATGCATCCCATTAAAATTTTCTATTCAACCAAGCTTTGAACCACTACAGTAAAAATTAGGAATAGCAACTCTTTTTGCCAACGCGCAGGATAAGTGTGGGGAATTCACGCAGCGTGCCGACGCTTTAAAAAGCGTCGGCAGGCTTTAACCTATTATTATCGAGAACCCCCCCCCCTCCCCCCCCCCAACGCCAGTGCCCTAGCCCCCCCTCCCGATCGAGTGCCTCCCCCCACCAGTGCCCTAGCCCCCTCGAGCTCCCGATCGAGTTCCTCCCCCCTTCTGATCAAGTGCCCTACCCCCCTCCCCCGATGCATGGTTTTGGTGGTGCAGGTCTGGGCCCAACGCTCGGGAAGAGATCCATGTCCTACTCGGAAATTGAGGCCTGCGAGGAGATGAATGCCGAAGACGACTACTCCGACGACTGCTCGCAAGCAGGGGAGAAGAAGAGGAGGCTGAACATGGAGCAGGTGAGGACTCTGGAGAAGAACTTTGAGCTGGGGAACAAGCCGGAGCCTGAGAGGAAAATGCAGCTGGCCAGAGCCCTTGGGCTGCAGCCAAGGCAGGTGGCCATATGGTTCCAGAACAGAGGGCCAGGTGGAAGACTAAGCAACTGGAGAAAGATTATGATGTGCTCAAGAGGCAGTTTGAGGCCATCAAGTCAGAGAACGATGCTCTACTGGCCCACAACAAGAAACTCCAAGCTTAGGTAAATAGGAGGAATTCGATCTTCATCCCCTTGAATTGAAGCATTTGTTTTTTAGGTTATTCTCTTCATTGTTGCCTCAATAGCTCAAAACAAGCATTTGATTGTTAAATTCGGTGAACTACAGGTACTTTCCTGTTTCGATATTATTTGTTGCATGCAACTGTCAAATCCTTTTGATTTGAGTCTTTTGAGAAAGGCCTATTTCAAATCATGAGGATTGTTAAATAAATATGGCTTTGAGCCTTTTTGAGGAAGGTGCCGTGCCTGTAGATTGGTTTTCTTTTAATGATTGGGCATATCATGCATGGTTTTGAGAAATAAGATGACGATGGAATGAAGCACAAAGTCTTCTCCTTTGTTGAATATTTTTTCTTTGCTTTCTCTTTACATATATAATAATATATAAAAGACACATCGATCTTCTGGTCTCTAAATGGGTGCTTAATTTATCCAATAGTAACATTACATTTTGTGCATGCTGGTTTCGTTTTTAGAGCTTAGAGTTTTCATTCCATAGTCTTGCTTCACTTGGAGCAGGCATCTTCTATAGTCCTTGACCCCATGATTTGCTAAATTTTGCTTTGTTTCAATGCTAAGTTTATAGGTCTTTTTAAATTCTTCAGTGTTTTGAAGATTCTCATCAGATAGTTCATATTTGTTTATGTTTTAGAGATAAGGATGGTTAGTTTTGGAGCAGATAGTGCTGTTTATATCCACCAGGATTCTGAATTCGGAGGTTTTGTGTGATATAATGTATAATTGTCAGCTTTTCCTTGCTATTTTGCCCCTCTTATTTAATTTAATGTAAAATGTTCTTCCTTTTAGTCTATCGTGTTTTCATGTTCTTACTGATGGTTTGTGAACTTCTGTGGGTTACTACAACTTTTGAGTACTGCTCTATGTTCATGCCCTTGTACATGTTATGCCCTGGTTGTATCTATGCTATAGGTCTCACTTGAAACTTAGGTATGCGGCTGACCTATTTGTGACTAGAGCCCCTTTATGCCAAACCTGAACCTGCTTAAACTGGGTTGGTTTCATCGGAGGTTTTAAATTGCTACCCCTAGTTATGTCTTACGAAGCATACGAAGCACTGTTAGTTTACCCCTGCCCCCACACTATAATTTTTCATTTTTTGGCTTCATATTTAATTGTGTAGTTCTTTGTTTGTTTTCAAAAATTGGTAGTGATGAGTGAAGCAGTGGTTGAAGGAATCAATTAGAGCTGCAAAAGCGAAATGACAAAGGAAAGTGAGAAAGAGGAAGCTGCATGTCTTCTGTACTTGCATGAGTGTACAAGTTTGCTTGCAGAGTCAAGCTAAAGGGTTTTAAGATAGATCTTGTTGAATGGTAGTTTTTAATGTTCTGCTTTCTTTGTTCTGTAATCTGCATTGTGGTTTTGTCATCTTAGTGTAATCCTTGAGGCTCTCCCAGGTCTTCAGAGGGAGGCTGTTACAGCAGGTTAATGGCATTGTTGAAGCCTTGATTAAAGCAATGTGCATATTTTTTCTTTCTTTCCCCCCCTCTTTTTGGTTATGATTCAGCGTCACCTTGTGTTGCAGCTAAACGAACAAGAGGACCTAATTGTTTGGATGCGAACAACTGCTTTGCCAACTTTCAGAAAACTCTATGGGAAGATAGAGGTGGACCTTAAACTAAATGATAATATAATGGTGGTGATACAGAACAATTATAACACGTACACTTTTGGAGGGAAGAAGAAGTTAGTTCTCTCGACTACAACTTGGATTGGTGGAAAAAATGATTTTCTTGGTGTAGCATATGTGACCGTGGGTGGCGTATGCCTATTCCTAGCAATTTGCTTCATGGTTCTATATGTGTTCCAGCCAAGGTTTGCATCTCTTATATTACCCAGCAATGAGGCATGCTCTTTTGCCCGTTTCCATATGCTCATTTTCACATGTTGCAGTGATCTCCAATCAGTAGTTAAAGCAATAAATTTTACAAATGACAGAAATTTATCTTGTTACAAATAGATATTGACTCATGTTTTATATTTAAATATATCAGTGATAAAATTTATTTTTGGTCAGACACCATCAATTCTGCTGCTGTTGATTATGGATGTGCCCTCTTGGGTTTTGAATGTGTCAAAAATTGGTTCCTTAGCCACCGGATATCAAAAATTGGTTCCTTAGCCACTTGGCCATCATAGTTTGAAGTTCATTGTTGTTCTACTTTAATCTATGATGTAAATTGCCTCTGTAAACCTTTTATGAGCAAGGTGATGTCAAGTCTATTTTACAGCCAGGTCTATTTTATCTAGGACTATTTCTAATGTGGTGACTCTGTACTATTTATGATGGAGATTTGATGAAATTTATACACATATATTTAACATGGTAAAATATAAGAGTTCTCTGTTAAGAATCCAATGTTAACTGCCTTTCCTTCCCTTCTTTTTTTGTCTGTGGTCTTACACTGTTACAGACAGCAATTAAAAGCTGAGAATATTAATACTTAAATAGTAAGGGGGATTAGGAAAGTCAACTTATATTACTAACCACTAAAGAAAGTTAGCGAGGATTCAGATAATTGGATATCATCTCTGGCGGCTGATTGGTCAGTTGATGTTACACCTATGGCTGCTGATTCGGCCATATGACACTCATGTAACTACTGATCTTGTGGGAACATTAGGATACATTCCCCCAGAGTACAGCCAGACCTTGACGACCACTCTGAAGGGGGATGTTTTCAGCTTTGGGGTTGTCTTGTTGGAGCTTCTTACTGGTAGAAGGCCTGTGGATGTGTGCCCTCAATCGATCAGGTTGTCTCATGGCTTGACAGAGTTGGATCTGATGCCTAATTCTCTTAATTTATCATTTTTTTCCCCTTATAATATAGTGGTTGATCCAATTTTGGAGAAAACATGTTGTAAATAAATGTGCTCCTTTTAGTTTCTGTCAGACAAGAAAGCAAAATGTGTTAATTTTGGTGTTTTCTATTTCAACGTGCATTTTTTTCTTCACTAGTTGCACTGTATGCTGTTGTTACTACCCACCAACTTTTAATCCATCATTGTCAGCACCGCAAGAGGAGTTCTACATGTATATGATACGAGTTGTATTAACTCAGTCTTGAAGCTTGTCATATCTTCAAAACTGGGATTGTTTCCAGAAGCTTGTCATATCTTCAAAACTGGGAGCAGTTGCGGGAGCAAACCGTTGATTGATTCATTGGAAGATAAAGTTATTTGATAATGTTTGCTATTTTCATTTCTTTCAATAAATCAATAAGAAAATTGCTTCAAGACTAAGTCTTTCAATTCTTGATTCTTCTCTTTCCTTTTATCGTGTAGCTGAAAATTAAGATTGTAATGTTAGTGTTATTGAAATTTGCTTCTCTACTTACTACTAAATTCTGTCATGATGGTCAAAGCAAATATTAAGAGGATCCATCGGAGGTAGGAACTGAGCTGAGCGAGGTGGGTTGGGGGGGGGGGGGAGGAACTGGGGCCCGGGGGGGGTGGGGTGGGCTACTGGGCGGGGTGGGCATGGGGGAGGGGGGGAAGGGCTGGGCTGGGCGGGGGGGGGGGGGGGGGGAGGGGCGTGGGCTACTGGGGGGGGGGAAGAGAGGGAGGGAGGGGGGTGGAAGGAACTAGGCGGGAGGGTAGTATAATAACGTTGCCAATGTTTTTTAAAACGTCGGCAAACTATACAAAATTCTTCTCCACCCCCTTCCTAACAACGCTTGTAAAAGCGTCAAAAGGCTATATCCCGATGCTAAAAAAGCGTCGGAAAATAGCTTTAAAAGCGTCGTTATTCCCTGTATTTACTGTAGTGAACGATATTGTTCAATAAAAGAATTTATTCTATATAGAGGAGCATGGTATTAATGTTCCCAATTGCGCGCATTAGGTTTAAGAGTCCTGAATTAGTAATGCACCAAAGTCCATTTTTTGGCTCAATTAATTTGCTAATGGATCAAGTTCGCAGGGGCTTAAAAATTCAAGTGAAAGACAATTGGTTGCAAGTGAACTTAAATTTTAAGCACTTCAAATCTTTTTTCATGCAATGTGAAACTATTTTGAAATATTACAATCTTCTTTCCTTATCAAGCGACATCTTCATTGCACATTACAAGATAGCTAGAATATACCTCGAGCCGAGTCATTGGTAATGCAAGGGTAGTTCTACTTCATTGTGGGACTCTACCACCATTTCATAAGAAACTCCATGCCATTGGATGATGATAGAGTCCACCCATAGTCGTACGTCATGTGATTGTGGTAGAGTTCTTCCATGGCATATAGCCATCCTTGGAACACCAACAACCCGGCTTGAGGTAAATTTTGACTAGCTTGTGGCATATGATGAGGACATCGCTTGATATGGGAGAAGATTTAATACCCCAAAAATAGTCCTTCATTAGATGAAAAAGAAAAGTTCGAAGAACTTATAAATCAAGTTCATCTATTTCTAATTATCTTATACTTTAATTTTTAGGATTATGTGGTTTCAACCTGCAAGCAGGTTAATTGCGCCAGTGGTGAGCTTGGAGCACTATAACTGGTACCAGAACCGATTCGAGTGTGCAAAAGTTAATGGGTAGGAGGAAAGGGTTATCCGTGAAATAGTTGTAGAGTTTCTCCATAACATGGAGCTATTCTTTCAGTACTATCGATCGAGCTTGAGGTAGATTTTGACTAACTTGTGGCATGTGATGAGAATATTGCTTGATAGGAGAGGAAGATTTTAATACCTCAAATAGTCCTACATAAGAAGAATTTTTTTTTTTTGAAAAGCTTATAAATAAAGTTCTTCTGCTATCAATTAATTTATGCTCAAGTTTTTAAGGCTACATAATTTTGATCTGCTAGTAAGTTAATTGGATCAGCAAAAGTACTTGAGGTGTTATAATTAGCCTCGGTAAAACTTACAATGCATCTTTAATCCAAGCCATCTTTGTTTATGTAATTCTTTAGTAACCGATGATTTTATCATTTGTTAATATGATGCTTTTGAAGTGCTTTTTTATCCGTACATGGAGTGCAGATAAAATCCTTGAGCAACATTCAAAGACTGAAGAAACCTTGGCCGCCTAAACCTCCTAACATGATTCAAAAAAATATAAGAGGAAAATTATCATTAATTCTAACTAGAGGCTTGGCCACTTTCATCTCTAAGCTAATAGATTTTATACAAAGGATAGCCAAGATATTCATATGGTATGCTAAAAAGACATTTTCATAAAATTTGATATTCATGTGATAGTTAGCAAGGATGTAGTCTTTGATGAGCAGGCTATGGTAAACAAGCAGGAATCATCTCAAGTAGAAACTATGGGTTCAAGTTCTAAGGTGAATGTAGAACTTAGATCAGACAGTCCTTCGAGTTCAATTAAGCCAACAGTTAAAACAGAAGGCAATGATGATGATTTAGAGAGCACACAGAAAGGCTGTAGCATCAACAAGAATACAATATTACCATAGATAGACCCAGACGCATAATTAGACTCCCAGCCAGGCATCGTAAAGACGATGAGTCAACTTCTTTTGCTTTACTAACCAGTGATGGAGAGCCTAGTTCTTTTTAGAAAGCAGTATCAGTTTCAGAAAAGAAAAAGTGGTTAGAGGCTATGGCTGAAGAGATGGAGTCATTACATAAGAATCAAACATAGGAGTTGGTAGAACTCCCTGAGGGTAAAAGGGCAGTTGGGTGCAAGTGGGTCTACAGAAAGAAGAAAGAAGCCTCGAAGAAAGAAGGTATGAGATATAAAGCATGGTTGGTTGCTAAGGGGTACTTACAGAAGTAAGGGATTAACTACAATGAAGTATTCTCACCGGTGATTAGGCATACCATTATTAGGGTGTTATTGGCCTTGACAGCTCAGTTAGATTTGGAGTTGGAGCATTTAGATGTCAAGACAGCTTTCCTTTATGGTGAATTGGAGGAGCAAATTTTTATGAAATAACCAGAAGGATTTGAGGAGCTGGGAAAGGAACACCTAGTGTGCAAGCTCAAGAAGTCTCTTTATGAGTTAAAGCAATCCCTAAGGCAATGGTATAAGCGGTTTGACTTCTACATGTTGAGTATTGGCTTTACCCGTTGTGAGTATGACAGTTGTTGTTTATACTTTAAGTCTCTGAAGGATGATTCTTTTATTTATTTGTTGATTTATGTTGATGATATGCTAATCAGTGCAAGAAATTTGAAAGATGTGTGTGACCTAAAATCCTTGTTGAGTAGAGAATTTGATATGAAAGACCTCGGTGCTGCTAAGAAAATCCTAGGCATAAAAATTGACAGAGGTTGAAAGAATAGTAAGTTATGGCTCTCACATAAGTACATTAAGAAAGTATTGAAGAGGTTTGGTATGGACAAGGCAAAGCCAGTTACTACTCCATTGGCTAATCACTTCAAGTTGTCTAGCTACTAGTGTCCTAGAATAGAGGATGAATTGCAGTACATGTCAAAGGTTTCTTATGCTAGTGCGATGGAAAGTTTGAAGTATGCAATGATTTACACAAGACCAGACTTGGTCCAAGCAGTCAGTATGGTTAGCAGGTTTATGGCCAACCCAGGCAAGGAGCATTGGCAAGCTGTAAAGTGGATTCTTCGATATTTGAGAGGTACGTCTGATTATGGTATTTATTTTGATATAGTGAATAATTTAGTTTCTGTTATTAGGTATGTGGACTCACATTATGCTGAAGATGTGGATGATAGGAAGTCTACTACAGGCTATGTGTTCGCACTTGCAAGTGGTCCAATTAGTTGGGGGTTAGCCTTGTAGAGTGTGATTGCTTTATCCACCATAGAGGTAGAATACATGGCTATAACAGATGCAGCCAAGGAAGCATTGCAGTTAAAAGGGCTTGTCTTAGAGATTGGTTTTGAGCAGCAAGCTTTGGGTATATACTACGACAGTCAAAGTGCCACTAAATTATCCAAAAATTAGGTGTATCATGCTAGAACTAAGCATATTAATGTGAGGTACCATAAGATCAGAGAGTTGCTTACTTCAGGTGAGATCCTGTTATTGAAGGTACATACAAGGGATAATACAGCAAACATATTAACAAAGATGCTTTCTTTGGAGAACTTCAAATATTGTTTGGACTTGCTCCAAGTCACAAACTGACACTGTGAGGATGTTGGGGATCCAGGTGGAGGTATGGGTCCTCAAGGTTGAGCGAGTCTTCTAAGGGAGTGATTATTCACGAAGGTGAAGATTGCTAAACAATGGCAAGCAAAAATTGGAAGTGGTATGCAGGTTTGGCAGCTGTCATGAGCGGACATATCTTGGCAGATTCGAGCGTGCAGTAAATTTGGCAACCCATGCTAGGAGTGGTAAGTGGGAGCCTGCCAAATGCACCGATGAACATAGATTTGGCAGTCCGAGCCAAGGATGGCGCACATAGATTTGATACAGCCCGAGCCAAGGATGGTGCGCATAGATTTGATAGCGCGAGTCAAGGATGGCAGGTGGGCGAGTATGACATGCAGAGATAAAAATCCTAATAGATTTTTATAGCCATAAGGCCTTTCTCAAAAAAAAAAGAACAAAAAAGAAGAACCAGAAACCTTCTATGGAAGTAGGCAAATTGCTGAACCACTTAAATCTTTGTGTCTTGTGTTTGATTGTTCTTTTCTTCTTATTTTCTGCATTTAGATTAATTCTTATTCGCATTCCATGAGTTTCACGATAGTTTATTTCCACAACAGTAGCCAAGTGGCCATCTAATCACATAGGTGCCCCACACTGGCTGGAGCACTATCCCTTTGAGGCAACCTTCATTACATGTAGGAATATTGACAGGTCAGCCAATTCTGGAAGGAGATCCTCTAGGATGAAGTGGTTGAGCAAGAAACATTATGGATTTGTTCCAAAAAATTTGTCCATGAGCTTGTCTTGCCATTCCAAGTTAGTTTTAACAACTGGATAACTAGGACTATGTTTTTCTTTTTCTTTTTCTCCCTTATTGCATTGACTTTGTTCCAAGCCACCTTTGTTTATGTAACTCTTCAGTTAACTGATGGTCTTATTATTTAGTAAGAAATTAAAAATCTTATCTCAATCAAGGCGAGTTAGACATTGCTCTAAGTACTAGTTGTTGCTCTTTTATGTAGATTGTAAGCGATTTATCCATAAGGTACAATGATTTGACTTGATTCGAACACTCTATCATGAGCATGATCGTTTAGAAGTGCAATCCAATAATTCTTTCAGATGCTCAAAAAGCAATCAGTAATAATAGGATAATAAGGAAAACAAAAATAATATTAAAAAAGAGATTCTTTTCTTAGAATTAATTCAACCCTAAATCCTTAAGTCTATTTATATACTCAATTCAGCAACCTAAATACGAGCGATCACACCATTCACAAGCGGTTGCACAGCCCACACGCTCATGCAAGCACTGCTTGTGAACGATCAATATTTTATTTTATTTTTTTAATTTTTTTAAAAATAATTATATATATGCGCGCAAGCTCTTGTTCAATAATATAAATAAAAAAAAGAAAAAGTACAAGGAAAACCAAACATATGATCAAGCATAGTGATAAAGCGTTGCATATCTGTCTGTTGACGCAACATAGTGAAGACTGATTACATCGATCATGCTTACCGGCCCTGAGGGTGAAGAGGGCCTTTCTTAGGCTACGGACAAACGGGGGCAATGGAGCCTTTCGACAAAATAATGCACATGGAGAAGGGATTGAACTAGGTCAACAGATGGTCACTTCTTAGAGCAGCCGCGATAGTGAGTTCGCCCACACGGATTAGGAGTATATGGTTTACCAGAAGAGGCTGGCTTGGCGGCTGGCTTTCCGGAGTTTCCTACCGCCCTATAACCAATGTACTTGTTTTGTTCATTAAGAATCCTTCTACTTGCTTCGGAATCCATGGCAAACTCATCGTCTACTGCGTGCCACGGCAGGCTGGAAGTGTTAACCCTGTGGAAGTCGGCAGACGCCCCAGCCTCCTCAGCAGGGAGGAGAGAAGCAGTGATAGCCAGAAAGAGGACCAAAACCACATAATAGAAGCAGAGGCCTTTCATCCCCTCCAAGCGCATGGCTTTCCTCGTGCCTCGGTCTCGATCGCGGCCACCTTCTCCTCCTTTCCTCCCCTTTTGTAGCACGTACGGAAAAGCAACAAAAGCGGCTAAGCATTTCCACAACGAAATGCTTTTAATGACGCTTTATAAGCTCCCAACTCTCCGTCAAATACTCATACTCGAGCTCGATTTCGTTTAAATTTGAAAAACTCTGTTCAAGCTCAGCTTGAGCTTAATTACAAAATGCTCAGGCTCAATTCGAGCTCATTTAGTATGATTAGAAAGCTCGACTAAGAAAAAGCTCATTTCAAGCTCGAGCTTGAATTGAGTTCGTTTCAAGCTCGACTCAAATTAAGCTTGTTTAATGCTCAGCTTAAAAAAAAAAAACTCGATTCTTAAACCCAAAGAGCAGCCAGAGAAGATGAAAAGACATAGAAGATGAAAGGACATCTTGTTAATGAGCTCCTAATCGAGCCAGCTCGCGAGTTCCTAATTGAGCCATCTCACGAGCTCTTAATCGAGCTGTCTCGTAAGCTCTTAATCAAATATGCTTTCGTGCTTAAGCTTAACTCGTTTATTAAACGAGCTTTAAAATGAAGCTCAAGCTCGGCTCGTTTACATGACGAGCTGAAGCTTTTATCGAGCCGAGCCTCGAGTAACTCGTGAGTGGCTTGGCTCAATTACAGCACTAGTTGGCACCACTCTCAACACAAGACTCGCTCAATGCAAAACACAAGACAACTAATTAAAGGATCAATTAGCTCTCTTTGTTCCACCGGTTCCTAATTAGCCATGAATAATTCTTTTCTCATGCCCATTTATAATAATGCCCTTTCTAAAGATATAACTCTAATATACCTTCAAGCTCACAAGCTGAAACAGTGTAATATAAAAATTCAAGTTACACTTAATAAGTAGCATATGAATTTAAGTTTTAAGTATATAATACATTTTTTTTCATTCATATAAAATTAAATTTAAAATATTAATTGTATTTTTTAATTATCAATCATATACCAAGCTTGCAACAGGTAATTCAGACGCTAAACAACCCGCCGGGTGAATTGGAAAGGCATAGGTGCATAATTTATAATTAGTTGTCTGAATCAACCAAATGTATCTGTCTCTGATGCATGGGGCACGGAAGAAGACTTTGGATCCTTTTGGCTCGCGGACTTTATTCCCTCAATTAGTGCAGTGCCAATTAATGGCACAACGTTCGTCGTGGAGTGTCGGTTGATCACCTGCTTGACAGATTTCCCCAATAATTGAGTTGAAGTTTTAGGTCGACCCAGCAGCCCGACCCTAACTATTTGCCTATTTTATTATTTATACCTTCCGGTTTCAAAATTCTTGGCACATGATATTTTTGTTTCAAAATTTAATAAGATAGGAGAAACAAGAATAATCATATGTTTATACTGAAATAATTTAAAGATAATAATTATTATGTGTTTAGCTATCACGTTCTTAGTATTTATGATTTATTATTATTTTGAGAGCATTTCATTGGATATTTGTTGATAAAATCTTCAAACATAAATAGTTAAAATATATTAATTATTTAAAATAAATATTTTTTGGCACCCAATGATGAAAATACTCCCGCTGTGTGTTAGTTTGCTTGTTTCTAACTTTGGTATGCCCGCCAGCTCAAAAGGTGCAATGTTTTGTTTGCTTGTCGGCGGCCTCGCACCACATGGGTTTGTCGGTCGAAAGCCGTACGAAACGTTTCGCCAGTACATCGAAATGATTGCCTTAACCAAGAATCTCGGCTCTAGAGATGCGTGGGCCCGGTCCAGTTTTAACACCATGTAGACATTAAGATTTTTTTTTAATTTTTAATTCACATGAGACTAAAGATATGTAATAACAATTATCATAAACTTTGGCTATTTAAGTTTTAACGTTCTTAATCCATTTTGGTATAGGCCAAGTTTTCTCTATTGCCACCGCTTATAAGAAACTAAAATTTTATAGAAAATAGGGTCTGATTCGTGATTCAAAAAATTATTTTAAAAAATATAAATTATATTAAAAAAATTAAGTTATATTCTGTTAATTTTTAATATTCAAGAATATGTTTGGTTGATATTTTTAAAATTTATTTTTTTCAAAAACAGCAGCGAATCGCATGAAGAAAAAAGAAGGTGAATCGATGAGTTTCAAATGTTTCGAGAAAGGAAGGATAAATCTAAAAAATATTTGAGATGAATCCGATAAGTCTTTTTTTCAAATTCATTCAGATTTTTAAAAAGTATTTTCGAAAATGATACTCTTTCATAGTACGAGTTGAATTTTTTATTTTTAAAAATAAAAAATTCAATTCAAATCCACTGCCAAATGAGGCTAAATAATCTAAAAGTATTATTTAAAATTATTATTTTATATAATTATTTAGGTAGTATTTGATAGAAAAATATTATCCATGGATAAGTGTACGAGATAGAGTTTGTCCCCTGGCTATTCCTAGGGATATCCCTTAGCTATTCCATTGATCATATCAAATGTAAAAAGGTAAATCCATAGGATAACTTTTTTTTACTCTTATTTAGAGGGATAACCAGCTATTCCTGCATTTTCTAGGGAATAAATTGAGGAGATATCCCATGGTTAATCATGGACTATCCCTTTGGTTAACTTTATTCCCAGCTATCCCTTATAATTATGGCTTTTGGAAATAAGAGAGAATATCCAGAGGATATCCTCTCTTATCCCCTATTTCAAACACTACCTTAAGGTCTTTCCAATTAAGCACACTCTGCGTGAGTCTTGCTTCTTATGCATACACCTATGTAAGTCTACATGGACGATGACCAAAAGATTGTGCTTGGCTTGAGGTACATTGCAATTTTTTGTAGCCGAAGAACGGTTCATGCCAGCTGTTTGCTTGTTTTTTTAGCTTTTGTTCCATCCGTCGGCCAGGACCCACCATGCCTTTAGCTTTCTGATAGGGTCCCATTACGTTGTTTTGCTGGTTGCATGAACCATTGCACAAAAGAAAAGTTTTGCTGCACCACCCTTCAATGTACACTACAAGAAATTTAAAATATTGCGACGCCAAAATGCGTCGCTATTGCGTCGCTATACCATGTTTAGCGACGCAATAGCGACGCAATGATGGCGTCGCTCAACTCCCCGTCGCAATACTCTTTTGTCGCAATTGCGTCGCAATTTTGCGACGCAATTGCGACGCTCTGCGACGCATAAAAATGCGTCGCAATAATAAAAATTAAATTTATAAAAAATTAATTATTAAATATTGCGACGCAATTTATTGCGTCGCAATATTTAATAATTAATTTTTAAAAATTAAAAATTTATTAATAAATATTGCGACGCACCAAATTGCGTCGCAATATTTAAAATTAAATTTTAAAACAGAAAAATTTTTATTAAATATTGCGACGCAAATAAATGCGTCGCAATATTTAATAATAATTTTTTGTTTAAAAATTAATTTTAAATATTGCGACGCAATTTGGTGCGTCGCAATATTTATTAATAAATTTTTAAAAATTAATTTTAAATATTGCGACGCAATAAATTGCGTCGCAATATTTAATAATTAATTTTTAAAAATTAATTTTAAATTTGCGACGCATTTTTATGCGTCGCAGAGCGTCGAAAATTTTTTTTTAAAAAATATTTAAATGATTAAAAATTAAAACGATTAATAAAATTTCGTTAAATCTAAATATTGATACAAACATTTTTCACTCAATCCAAACAATAATAAATTTCAAAAAATAATTTATATATTAAAATTTAAAAGTTTTTACAACATAAAAAAAAAATACATCAAGAATCTGAATGATCACGTGGAGGCTGTGGAGGCTGTGGAGGCTGAAGACTCTGCGACAAGCGTCTAACCATATCCCGCAAATAGTGCATCTCATCTCGCATGTCAGCAACCTCCTGATCCCGGCCTCGCATCTCATCTCGCATGTCAGCAACCTCCTGATCCCGGCTTCGCATACGATCCTCAAAATCCTGCTCGTAATCCTGGCGAAGCTCCTCTGCAATAGATCTGCGAAGCTCCTCTAAACGCTCGGGAGGAAGATCAGCAGGAACTCGCGAGCTGGAGGCCTGATGGGGAAAAAATGTAGAAGCTCTAGTGCCCATACCATAGACCCTGCGGTCTCGTGGCTGGGCACCAACAGCCTCCAAAAACACACGTCGACTCTCATCTGCTGAGAGTTCGACGGGCGTCTCCCCATCAGTAGAGTCGACCTGTGATGCCTGGGATCGAAGCTCGTCGACTCGTGCCTTGAAATTATGAAATCAATAATAAATGAGTTAATAAATTTCTAGAAATAAAATTTTAAAAATTAAACAGATACTACATAAATCTAATTTCTTACCGCAACCTCCCGTGATCGCGTATCGACCCAGGAGCCGTCCCTCCTGGTGTGTGTCGCCCTGAATAGACGAAACTCACCAGGATCTCCGCCCTCCTGCTCAGTCTATAATAATAAAAAAATAATATTAATAAAAATATTTGTAAAGAACTAAAATAGTAATAAAATATTTATGTTTTCTTACCATACGCCGTCTGTGCTCCTGAATCGAAATGGAGCCCGATGTATGACAGGAGAGACCCGTGCCACGACCGCCCTTCTCAGATCGGCGGTTCGTGCTGGCTGATGCGGACCTCCTGCGCCAGCCATCGGACTCCCAGGCCTGCTGCCACTCGTGCCAAATACCCTCTGGCACGTGCGCAGGACGCTGACCCGACGACCTCCAACGATGAAGCATGTCGGAGTATCGGCGTCGCGTCAGAGCCTCCCATGCTGCCCTAATGGCATCATGGGTGGCAGGATCCCACGTAAATTTTTTCTGCATTAAAATAAACAGTTAGTTTCTGAATTTATTAACTTTAAAGAATTATATATCACTGCTAAATTGTATTTAATAAGTTTACCTGAAACTCGGAAAAATAAAACTCCCTCGTGGCCGGCGATACGTGGCGCCAATCGTAGCCACTGGGATCTGCACGCCTCTGAAAAACGGCGCTGATGTGGCTGGAGACATGATGCTGCTCAATGAATCTGTTAAAAAAATGCAAGTTTATAAGTTAATGACTTAAAAACATTAACAAATATTTGTAATTAATATATACTTACATCCCCTGAGCATCAAGTCGAAGTAAAGTGCGGCCGAAGGCGGAAGAACTCTCGGAGGTCTGTGCCGATCGGGTAGATGGTAATACTGGTGCAGAGGTCGAAGGCTGCGCCTCTGCTGGAGATCCAAACTCTCCATCTCCGACGCTCATGTGATCTGATGTCGAAGGATCCAAACTACGTCTCTGCTCACCCAATCTATCGTCGGTAGATCTACCTCTGCCCCTCATACTGAAAATACTAAGGATTCACACAATTAAATTACGATTAATGATTGACTATGTACGAATTTAACACTTATAAAAAAAAGTTAAATTTTAAAAAACCTTTATGTTTAATCGTTGTCATTTGTTTCGTGAAATGTTGGTTCAACATCCGATGCCGTATCGGATTGCGAATCAGTTTCATTATCGGAAGGAAACCGAACATTTGCATCCGCAATTTCTTGGACATCACCACTTGGATCTCTAAGTGATGTTTCAGGAGCTCTTGTGTCGTCCTCAATTGCATGCAGTTCCATCTCATCCTCTTGAAATGCAGGGCACTCGGCTGATTGACTTGATGAACTCTCCTCTAATACGATTGTTGAACGTGGGACGATTTTAGAAACGGCCCACCAATCTCGCTTGTCGTTGCGCAAACTTGGATATCCGCAGTAAAAGACTTGCTGAGCTTGGGATGCAAGGATGAATGGGTCATATTTCTGTAATCTTCGTCGATGGTTCACTTCAACCAATTATAGTCGTTATGAACCCTTTTGCCCACAGGAATTATCGGATCGAACCAATCACAACGAAACAATACGGTTCGTTTTAAAGGCCAACCGGGATATTCAACTTCAACCACCTCTACTAACTTTCCATAANGCAAAGATCGCAATACATTTCTCATAAGATCAGCATTAGTATATGATTTACTAAGACTTTTAAGTTCATTTATAATGTCAGTGAATCTAATAAACATTTCAGAAATTGATTCACTAGCATCCATCTTAAATAATTCATATTTATGGACAAGCATATTTATTTTAGATTCTTTCACTTGATTAGTACCCTCATGGGTAACTTTTAATCTATCCCAAATTTCTTTAGCAATAAACAAGTAGATATGCGATTAAATTCATCAGCATCCAATGAGCAATATAAAATATTCACGGCCTTAGCATTGAGCTGAGCCAACTTTTTATCATGTTCATCCATTCTATTTTTGGTTTAGGAATCACCATGTTATCTAGTCTAGTTGTGGGTGTATGAGGACCATTTACTATGATACTCCATAGGTCATAGTCAAGTGCTTGAATGAAAATTTTCATTCTAGCTTTCCAATATCCATAATTTATGCCATTAAATAACGGTGGCCTATTAGTGGATTGTCCTTCACTCAACAAGGTTGTCATAATCTTTAGATCCAAGCTTTTAGGGCTTAACAACAAGAGCACCTGCTCTGATACCACTTGTTGCCAGATCTAGCAACCAAAGAGGGGGGGCTGAATTGGGTTTCTTAAAAATTTAATCGGCTATCAAGTATGTGCACTTATATTCTTTTACAAGTGATTATCGTTTGTGAAGTGAGTCTAATGCACAATCAATCACATAAAATGAAACACAATCAAACACACAATTTTATAGTGGTTCGGTGCCAACCTTGCACCTATATCCACTCTCCAAGAACACCTTGGGAATTTCACTAGTCACCACTAGCCTGGCTAGCAAACTTGTTTACGAGCATAAGCAATTAAGCCTTACACACTAGCCCTCCAAGCTAGTCTTCTTGTTTACGGGTACAAGGGGACCTTACAAATCAATCCGAGTGACCTCTACCCAACCACGTTTCACAACTGTGAAACAAACCAAAGCACAAATAATAGAATGTTTAATACAACAAGCGCTCCTAGATATGAGCAGATTTAAAGAAATAAAATACTTATCAACTTGAAGAGCTAATCCCGAAATTGCTTGCACAATAGAAGTTTTCAAGGTAGCTTTGAATGCTCTTTAATGAAGGTAGATGAAGCTTGAAGACCACTTGAAGAATTAGCAATGAATGAGCTCCGGTGGGTGAAAAGTAACCAAAGCAATGCTTCAACAAACCTCAAACAAATCTCTCTTTCAAATGATTTTTCTCTCAATCAATATTTTTCAATTTATCTTTTTCTTCTATTTTTCTTCACCCTTCTATCTCTCTCTTTTTTTGTTGTGCTCTACTGAAAATGCTATTCATGTTCTCTATTTATAACCAGAAAACCAAAAATAGAGCCGTTGTGAGAGGAAGAAGTCCGGCCAAGAGAGGACGTTCCAAACGGTAACAAGGAGAGTGAAAGTGGCATTCCAAAATATAGAGTTGGCATTCCAAAATCTTTTAAGAGGAACCCAGCCGATTGATTCAAGAAGACAACATTCCAAAATGTAAAAACCGGCATTCCAAAATGTAGCACAAAGAACCCATCTGAGAGATTCAAGAAAACAACATTCCAATAATCCCAACTCGGCATTCCAATAAAAGAGTTAGCATCCCAACCTTGCTACCAGAATTTTCAACAGCCGATTGCTTTAAGAGTTGGCATTCCAACAATTGAAAATCAGCATTCCAAATGGAAAGTTGGCATCAAGTAACAGGGAGCTAACAGAGGGCGTTTCAAAATTAGCATTCCAAACTTTGAAATCAGCGGCAAGCTAGAATTTTGGAATCAAGGAGCCACTGAATTCTCTTTGGAATTAGAATTCCAAAAACAAGTAACATGAGTCGGCAGAGGATGTTTTGGAATTGGAATTCCAAAAACAAGTAACAGGGAGCCGACAGAGGGAGATTTGGAATTGGAATTCCAACACAATCCATTAGTATGCCAAGATAAGATGCCTGAGAATCGGCAAAGAGCATTTTAGAATTAGAATGCCAACACCATCCATTAGTATGCCAAGATAAGAAGCTAGGGAATCAGCAATCTCCAAATATAAGGGACTAGCCATATGATTTATGCAAACTGAGTAAGCCAGTAATCCGAAGGCAACCGAAGGCAATCGAAGGCAACCCAAATTTAAACCGAAGGTAACAAAATCTGGTATTCCAAATCAAAGATTGGTAATCCAAGATTCAAGCATTAAGCATCCAATCCGAAGGCAATAGAGAATAAGTATAATCTGGTGATAATAGAGTTATAAATAGAGCTTGTAGGATAATTGAATCCAATTCAAGACAATGCAAATATAATTAATCCTGAAAGTCATTTTGTCAGATAAATCGTATTATATTATGAATTACAATATACCTGGGACAGATGAAGTGTACTGTTCAATGATGAATAATCCGAAATTGATTGAACTTGATAGATACAACATTAGCACAATATTAGATTGATTTGCCCAGTACTTAATTGATTAGCATAATATTTAATTGATTAGCACAATACTTAATTGTTTTACGTTTCATCAAAATCAATATGGGGTCAATACTAACCTAAGAATATTCTTTGATCCTCGGAGCCTTCTCCTTTCCCAAAGCTTCTTCAAGCTCTCTCTCTCTGTGATCTTGATTGCTGACTTGACCGTCGGAGGGTCCCGTTGGAGCAGCCTCCGATCTCAGAACTTCTTGTAGGCCATCCGCTCGGAGAAGGCCGCATCAGCAAACAAAGTTTTTCCTAACGGTAGGTTCCATTGATCGAGCGTCAACAGAAGGTATGCATCAAAGCACTGTTCATAGAATCATGGATGACCCTCGTGCATGTAGGTACGTTACTCATCCAGCATTTTTCAAGGTACAACCCGGAGCACATTCTCAAGAGACTCATCTAACAGCACAATTGGAAGGAGCTAATGCAGATTGTACTCTTCAATACTATAATATAAAAAAAAGTCAAGCGAGAGGAAGAAAAAAAATGTACTCCTTTCCTTTACTTCTCTATTTAAAAAGAAAGTAGTGCGATACAAATTAGTGTTCGTCCATTTTTTGCAACATTCTAGCCATTATCATGACATCTATCCCATGAGATTTGGTGATGAGATCATGGTCATATACTGGCACAACATAGGAGTGACCAAAACAAGGAAACAAACCATGAGAAGAAAAGTTAAGTGCCTCGCATCTCGTGGGTGCTAAGCCAGTTTCCTTTCTCTTTAAAATAGCTAACATTGAGCATTGATCTGTGCTTTCCGCTTTCAATATCATGTATCTCACCTTAGATACGCCGGAGTACTGCAGTAGCCTCGGCATGGAGGCCAAGCAGGAGGGACGTGGGATCAAAGAGGAGCTTACGGTGATCAGCGGGACGACATCCTTTTCCTTCTCTATAGGGCTTGTAGTTCTCTCCCAGGCGAAGAGATGGCTGATGCCACTTCTTACCTCATGTTAAGGCTGAGATTCCCCGGTTAACGTCTCTCTTTTTTTTTTTTTTTGATGACCGTACCTCTCTACTCTTTTCTCTTGACTATCATTTTTTGTAGGCTTCTCGGTTCTTAATTTTTTTCCAGCAACAGAAGTTGGTTTTGCAATCAAAAGCTGAAACCAAATTACTTTAACAATTTAGAGTTACGTATATAAACATTCTAGCTAGACGACGATGATGTTAAAATTTTTCATATATAGATTATCATTAATTGTTAATATTTTTTAATTTGCAAAATTGATCGAACAAATTTGCTTCAATGATCAAGTGGGATGAGTCTCTATTATAAAAGTGATATATATTGTTTGAGGTTGAGCGTTTTTTGGGTGATATGGTTGTGTAGTTTGTGTATGCTTAAAACTCAATGGCGATATATAATAGAAGGATCTATTTGGGTTTCATTATAAGTATGTTAGTTCCCCTCTTATCTTCTTATATATTGCGATTAGTTTTCTTCATCAATAATATCACCTAAAGGAGGAATAAAAAGAGAGATCTAGCTCTGCCTATTCCTAATGAGTGCTCCAGCTTTATAAATCATGGTGCAAACATGTATGACATTGATTTTATATTTTATTATTATTTTGTATTCTAAAATCTTGAATATGTGATCTTAAAATTTCTGACATATGGTATCAAAGCTAGTATATATGGATTTAGAATCCTATTTCTTGTCATATCATCATTATGTTTTATGCATTTGCTATGGTTTTATATTGCAATTGGTTGGAGGTTTTTTTGTTGTCTGACCCTGTTCTTATTTTTAAATAAATAGTTATCCTATGTTATAAACCACAATTCTATTTGGATGCAAGTTTAGACATTTAATTTAATTGACAAGAGAGAAATATTTTTTACCTCTCTAAGCTCTCTTTCTTGATCTAACTTATTAACTTTGGGGTTGAATAAGCATGGCATGGAAATGGTCTTTCGTGGTATGGAAACGAGACCCGTCTCTCTTTTCTTTGTCCCTACCTAGTTTTTTGTCGGAAATGGCGTGCGGAGTAGCAATGGGCCATTGTTAGCCATGAATTTCTCTTTCAGAAAAGTCTTGATGTACCGCCTCTGATACACAAAAGCACGCATCAGATGTACCCATTGGCTTCATGCCCATATGGACACGCATGCGAGATGCACCACGGTCTATTGAGCCGTGGCATGCGTCCGCATGGGCATCCGATGCATGCCTTTATGCACCAAAGACGGTGCACAAAATTGTTCCCTTCTATCTCAATGTTGGCATTATAGGATATGGGAGGGGGCAATATTTTGAGAGGCCGTGACATAGGCCTCTCAGTCACATATATTCTTTTCCTCCGGGTTCTATTAGCAACTCTCAACAGCCCAAGTGGTGGAGCAAAATAACTCAACAGCCCTAGTGGTGGAGAAAATAACTCAAACAGCCCTAAGTCCATCTTCCATTACTTCATTAGATTTGGATATTGAGATTAAAGAAAAATCTTCAATGTTATGGCAAGAAAGTTTAAAAGTCACACTTTAAGGAAGAGAGCTGGAAGAACTATAAATGTTTATATTTTTCTCTCATTTGATTTTAAGGATATGAAGACTTGTATTGATTGCATTAGGGGTAAGTTAACAAATCTATAAATAAGGGTGCAACTCAAAGCATTTATCTTCTTAGGATTATGGAAACTAATATTAATAGACCTCAATCTTTTTATAGATGAATCCATTATTCATGTTCTAAACCCAATGATGGATCTAGAAGGTGGCAACCCATTATATGCTAGGCATGCAAGGCAAATAGAACGATCATTATATTGAGGGATAATAAACTACAATGCCATTAAAAATTCATAAAATTCTTAATATAAATCCATATAAAGTAAATGTTTGGTCCATAAGCAAAACTAATAACATAAATTTTTATCTAAGCTAGGCTAATCGAGCTTCATTCTATCCATTTCCCACTTTAATTCTTTGGCTCAGAAAAATATTAGTAAGAATTTAATGAGCTCATACTTAGTAAATAAGCCTAATATAGACCTATCATAATAACTTAAAAATATGGCATTCACTTACTTTCATATGTAGATCATATACATCATTTTATTATCTGATGTTACTTACATACTTGAAATATATTGAAATCATATTCATTTATACTTTTAAAATATGTTGAAAACATATACCATATTATGTATCAAGAATTTAGTTTCAAAATTTTTCAAATCATCATAGCCAAAATTTATTGTCATTAACATTTATATTTCATCTTATTATGAATATTCCATAGTCATATACTATGGCCATATATATCCTTGTGATAGAACTAGAACTAAACACCATAGGGTGTATCCTCCATATCATCCCTTATAGAGGAAGGGTACTAATCTCTTCGCATAGTTTTGTTTAGTAGAATCATGTTTTAGGATATCTAATAGAGTTTTACGCTAGCGGTTAACTACCTAACACATAGGGTCTCGATATTAAAATCATATTAGAAAGTCATATCATAGAATAGAACACCGCATAGGTGTATCCTCCATATATATATCATCTATGAGAAAAAATCTTGGTACCATAAATCATTTCTGAAGGTCATATCATATCACAGAACAAAATACCACATGGGTGTGTCCTCTACATATATATATATATATATATATCCCTAATAGAAGAAGGGTTTCGATACCAGAAATCATATTTGAAAATCATATCATATCATAGAATAAAATACCATATGAGTATGTCCTCCATATATATCCCCCGTAGAGAAAGGATCCCGGTACTAGAAATCATATTCGAAAGTTATTTCATATTACATAACAGGATAACACATGGGTGCATTCTCTACATTATCCCTAGTGAAGGTGAGTTCTAGAGTCAGAAATCATATCATATCATATCACTACAAGAAAGTGCGCTTTTTGTGACGAACTTATTATGACAAAATATTTTTGTTACTATATTTTATTTATAACGATGAAATTAAAATTAAATTCGTCGTAATAACTATTTATAATGATGAAATAACTTTTCATCATTATAATTAAAACTTTTAATTAAACTCTTTTTTTCCATTCTATTATGATGATATTTAAATATCACCGTAATAGGTATAATTATTACGACAAAATTTAGTTTTGCCATTATAAGGTTTGATTTTCTTTTAAAATTTTTTTGTTCTATTACGGTGATATTTAAATATCTGTAATACTTATATCTATTATGGTGAAATTTAGTTTCATCGTAATAAGGTATGATTTTCTTTTAAAATTTTTTTTTTCATTCTATTATGGCGATATTTAAATATCGCTATAATAATTATACCTATTACGATGAAATTTAGTTTCACTGTAATAAGGTATGATTTTCTTTTAAAATCTTTTTTTTTCGTTCTATTACGGTGATATTTAAATTCACCGTAATAATTATACCTATTACGGCAAATTTTAGTTTCACCGTAATAAGGTATTTTTTTTTTAAAATCTTTTTTTTTTGTTCTATTAGGGCGATATTTAAATATCACCTTAATAATTTACCTATTACGACAAAATTTAGTTTCGCCATAATAAGGTATGAATTTTTTAAAAATCTTTTTTTTTGTTCTATTATGGTGATATTTAATATTATTGTAATACTTATATCTATTACGGCAAAATTTAGTTTTGTCTAAACCAGCTTGAAGTCCAAGGGACTGCTGTTCTCAGTTCTTATGAGCCTACATTTTTAGCTGATTTTTTTCCTTCTTTTTTTCCCTTCCAATCAACAAGGCATTTAGGTTTCTTGTCAAGCTGTGCTGTGTTTCAAGGTGCCATGACTAGGAATTCTACTCCATTGATTGAAGGTTGATGTTAGGTTGAGAATTGATTGTACAAACTTGCACACTAAAACTTGGTTAAGAAAAGGTCACCTTACTACATAAATGATAGTTTGTATGATACAAGCACCAAACTATGGGACATTTTAATGTGTTGGATTTAGGGAAATATGAGCCCTACATGGCCGTCCTTGACATTTTATATAATTTGTCGTTCTCTCATCACCATTACGTGTCAATTTCTAATAATTTTTGTCTAAAAAAAGTTATTATCCAAAATAATATTTTAGTAAGGTTTTATCAGCCCTGTAAGACTATGAAGCAATTGGATCAACTATTATTCTTTGTGTTAGTACATGTAAGCATAATTTTTACACATCTCCAAGATATGGTCATGGTCTACTGTCATATTTCCTGATGCATCTGTGTCGGTTCTTCCATACACCTAAATAATTGATGCTCCATCTTACTTGTCCATTTAACTTTTTCAGTCACTAGCCATCATATCTTGTCTAGCATCAATTATGAAGATATGGTCATGGTCTACTGTCATCGCTAATTATGACAGTAAGGGATTTATACATAGTTCTGATATAGAGGATGATGAAGACAATGAGCATATTAGCGATGACAATGATTAATTTGGTAGCATTCATATTTTTTTTTTACTTATTACAATTATATGTTCTTATACTTTCTTATTTATTAATTCTAATTTGTATGTTTGTTTGTAGATTTCTTTGAGAGATACTCCTGCTACATCGAGGCCAGATAATTCTTCTTACATTTCAGCTCTAACAAAGGGGTCATCTATCGGCGCATCATGTAATAACTCTACTTTAAACTTATCTTATTTGGCTATATTTCTTTATATTATTTTGTACTAATTTAGTTCATTATGTTTTGCAGCTATGTCATCAAAGAAGAGGGGTCGAGGTCCTGCTCGCGATACAAGTCCGCACATCTGATTGATACGCATGGTAGACAGAAGTTGCCTATTCTTTTGGTACCTAAGGTTGGATGACCATTAGGAGAGTTTCGTTCTGAGTTTTCGACCGAGATAGGAGTGGTTGTACGTGACATGGCATCACTTGCGGTCAAAAAGTGGAGTGCGATCACTGATGCACAAAAAGCACCTATGATCGATCGACTTCAGATCAGTATAATTGTATTAGATTACTTTTAGATTACTTTTAATGTACTTAATATACCTTATAACTTTTATAATTTTAAATATATTTGCAGGAGAAGTTCGATCTTGATATGACTTTAGATCATATTAAAAAGGATATTGAGTTTTAAATGAATAAAGTATATTTAGAATTTAGATATTAGCTTCATATACACTTCATTAGTCATGATAGGGACACAAGTTGAGCTTAGCAAAGCAAAATAAGCCATCTCGTGTCTCGCAGAGTAACTGAAACTTTCTTTGTGATTATTTTTATTCAAATGAGTATAAAGTAAATACATCCATACAATTATTTTAATAGTTTATATTTTTACAAACTCATGTAACCCTTTTCCTTCTTTGATGTGGAAAAAAATTAGAAACAAATAAATCTAATAAAAAATTACAGCCATATGATGCTCTCACTGGATCGAAGTCTATACCGGCTCACTCTTATAATATGATAAGGAATACTTGCTTTCCATAACATGATATTTTTTATTCATCCATTACTTGCTTCAAACAAAATCTCCTGCACTTGCTTCAAACAACTAGAATAAAATGACAACTTTTTTTGGTAACTGCATAATGTCAGGAAGAAACTTCTGTTCTATAATTTGACCAATGGTGCATTGTGTCTAATTTATCTTGTGAAGACCTATGTGTAGTCAGCAACGTAATTATAATTTATTATTACCCACATTTTGGATTGATCAATACAATGTCATTGGAATTTTGGCTGCAAGCAATAAGATTTTTTTTCTTGGGTTGAGATTTTTGCTGAGTTTATGGTTCTAGTTTCTTAGAAGTACTTGTAATTTCTGCTCCTCCTTGAATTCTTCCATCACATTGAACTATTGCTCTTGCATCATGGATCTGTATCTTGCTTTTAGGTACATTTTAGTTGGGTCATGGGTGTGCATGTTTTTTATGGTCATTGTACGTAGTTCACTAGTTGGTTTATTTTCATTAGTTGTATTCTACCACATCCCCACACAATCATTCCATATTTGGTCATTAACTATGAAGGATGTCTGTGATGTTGTTCACAGAAAGAGTAGTGTCAAGACTCTAGAGGCTTCAGTCATTTGTCTGTTAAACTCTAAAAGATTTCATTGGATGCTCTAATCAAGGAGATTGGTGTTGCATAAAAGAAGAATTGGTCTTCATTTTATATTCCACCATGAAGCACTTGATTTGCCTCACCTGTATATATTTTCGAAATTTAGCATTTCTAGACCTTTTGATTCCACTGTTTCAAACCTTTGCATCCTAACACATTGTAACATCATAGGCATAATTAATTTATATAACAGACTCATATATTTGCAATGTTTAAAATATATGTAGTGACCAGGATTCAATGTGAAATTATATGGCAGTAAAAAGGCTGGTTCTCAGTTCTCTTCAGATAAATACACCTACTTGCTCAAGAGCTTGCAAAACATTCTATGGAAACTACAGTTTTCATGGATGTCTAATTGCAAAATGGATAGGTCCAGGAGACAGCTTAATTAATAAGAGCTCCATTTCATGACTACGTACAAGAATTGATGGAGATTGCCTCTGAAAAATTTACATATTATTTGATTAATACTAGAAGAAGAAAAGAGGAAAAATGATAACTAATTAGTTTATAGCAGGAAGAGATCAGAAAGAAGCAGTCAAGAATATCGATCAGCTCTTAGCATAGAGGAGATCTATGGGGAATGCCTTTCCTTCTGCTCATGTTTGTGGCCACATCCTTGTTAGAAACGCTGCTTGCTGACCTCGCACAAGCATAGAGCCCACTTGTTTTCTTGCGGACGAATTCAGTGCATGACACACTCAAATTTTCCGAGTTTGATGAGCCCATGGGTTCCTCACCTTCCATGACTGTAGAGTGGTGGTCTCATTGACCTCATCATCAGCGTCATGGGGGATGAAGAAATCTGGCTAAGTTGAAGTGTCTCGCATGTCCTCAAATATGGGGAAAGATCCTTCTTCTGCCACAATATGTAGTCCACCTACAGAGAAGCAAATTTAAATCACTTGAATGATTGTCTTGTCACATAAAATGAAAATTCTAGACCAAAAAGTGTCTGTGGAAATTTTGAGGCCAATCTTTTGAGTTGCATTCGTTTTGGTTCTTGGCTTGCACCTTGAAGTTGATTGTTGTTTCTTGTGTTAAATCCATCATCTATAGGTTTCTCTTCCATAAGTCAATATCCCTTGTATTGTGTGCCAATTGTAAAAAAGGTTAAAAAAAATAAAAATAAAGGGCCCCATGCGAGCATTAAGACATGGGCTCAATGCTCGCTTGATGTGCGTTTGTGAACGTCGGGCAATCGAACGTTCGTGAACCTTAAATAAATTAAGCATTTTTAACGTGATTTGGGACCAACGGCTATTAGCCTTTAAGGCCATTATGGGCCGAGCCATTGGAGTTTTTTTGGGCCGCCTATAAATAGGTGAATTGAGATTGAGGTATCTATCAATAGAATAGGTTTGAGTAGCCTTTCATCTTATTTTATTTCTATTTTCTATTGATCTTTTCATGGGCATCTGAAGGTAATCATTGGGTTTGCACCTCCATACGATCATGCTTATAGTAGGAGATCGGGTCGAGCCGGATCGTTATACCTTAGGAACAGATCACCAATAATCTGCACGAAGGGGCAAAAATTTGATCCTTAGGGCAGTGTCTAACACGCCTCGATCCTGGTTTGATTCATATTATCTTTTATTTTTTACTTGATTTATATATTTAAATTTCTATAATATATTTCTAGCAATTTATAGAAAAGGATTTTTTGCAAGATAAAAAATATTTTTCAATAGCTAAGGATCAGATTGTCCTTTTCTATAAATTGCTAGATTTTTTTAAGTTGAGTATACATATTTTGTATGAATATATAATGCACATTTATAGATATATACATATGCATACTAGACAGATATATAACATATGCTTGTTAATTTTGATTTTAATGTATAGATGGTAAAGATCAGATGATCCAGATAGTTTGCATCTTGCATGCCACTATTTTTACATGTGCTAATAACCTTTTTATGTAATTATCAATATTATGTGTTGTTCATGTCCACATTATGAAATATTATTGTTGTTCATGTATAGATTGCCATTGTTATCTATATATATTTCTTTGGCTTCACATGCATGTAGAGAGCATTGACAGGCTTTAATCAAGAAAATAAAAGTTTAAACGTGAAGGCATATATATTCAAGCATTTTAAGCTTGTTTTATAGACGCTAGAACTGAGATGTGTATAAACATCTCTATTAATGGTTAATCTTTGAAGCAACTAACTGTGCAACAGTCGTGGACGCTTGTTTGTTGTGTTCAGTGGTGAGAACTTTTCATGTGGAGGCACTTGTTAAACAATGTCATTGGAAGGTAGTTTGCAAAACATAATCCACAATTTTTAATAGTTGAGTAATTGATTAAACTATGGAATGAGAATGATGATCCAGGTAATGAGAGGTCGAGATAATATAATGACCTCTTTAATCTATGAAACAAGTTATTAAACTCTTAATATGACATTATATTTTTACTTGTCATTGTTGGTTATTATTGATTTTACGTAGGGTATTTCTATGTATCAGTGTATGTAATATGTATATATAATGAGTCTCAATTCTTTTCATACTACAATAGATGGGACAGAACCCATTCCCTATATTATCTCATATTACCTATAGCAATTTCACTTTGCTTTGCCTTGATGCCATTCCCAATTTGAATGTCAGGTGAAGTGTGGATATCTGTTTGGTAACTCAGAAGTTTGCATTTGTTCAAATGAAACAATAATGTAACACATGTGTTTCTTATAAGAATTACTCTCATATTAGCATGTGATATTTCATATTCATGAAACCATTGAGAACACCACAAAAGTTTAATTGCTTTGCAGTGTCCTTTTGTTCTGATAAATTGTAATTCATTGAATGTTTTAAGCTTATATTGTTTTTAGTTAAAACAATATAGTTGTGACAGAGATATGATATAGAAGTGTGACTAAAATCACTCAAAGTAAGAAGCTTATTTTATCTTCGGACATTTGCAAGCAAAAGTTATAGCTATGATGATCCATTTCAAAAGCGAGCATATATTTACATTCTTACATAAATGCAAAAGTTTTATATTCCAGATAAGTGTTTTATGGTATAGTGTTCAATATTTAATATCTCCTTGTTGTGTTGTTCGTTGCTGGACAAAAGTGACAGCATTGAGCAAATACTTATTGCTTACCTACTATTGTGAATCTTTTATATTACCAAATGATAAAGAATGGATGAACTTCTGTGACAAGGTATGTCATATAAATGCTCTATTTTGAGTCTCTTGAAATCCATTGCCATAAATTTAATAAAAGTTTTTATAATCTACTAAATAATCTCATGACTGTTGGAATATTCAACTTATTGTTTACCTTATATTTGGATATTCAATTCTAATATATCTTTGCCTGATTCTCTTATTTGAGGTCTAGTCCAAAAATATTATTATCTCCTTGGATTTAAGAAGAATTTGGCAAGGAGTTATCTAGGAGTGGAGTCCTAGATTCATCGAGGGGGATAGGGCTTAAGCCCATTATTTGGTCACTAGCAGTGGATACCCAACCTCTGTGAATGGAGATCCCATGAATGAGGTTCAATGTGGTAGAAACGAAGCTGATTGAGTGATCGTGTTAGAGCACAAATTTTTAAAAAAAAATTTCATTCCATCCCTATGATGAGTGCTCTTATAAAGTGACAAAGTAAATTTATGTAAGGTTGAGTCATACTCTTAATGAATCCGAGGTAGGTTATCTGCAGGGTATTATCACAAATACCCTTGGAGGATTCACCTATATGAGAATCGTCATATTAGGCCGTGACTAAAGGTTTGGGCTAACCTTAAAGAATTCTCATGAAAAATCAAGGTATTAAGTGCAAGGCCTTTAATATGCGTTGATCGCTTAAACCCAATTGATCCATACTGTGTGTGTGATTAGTAGAAGCCTAAGTCAAAGGACTTAGTTCAAGGTCTAATCCACTATGGTTCCTTCAGGTGTATACAATCAACACTAAGTGAGGTTCAAGTCCATAGGACACCTCACCTATTGCGCAGTATAAGATACCCTAAAATTTTTTTATATTTATTTTTTAAAACTTTTATGGGGGATTGTTGAAAAAAGGTTAAAAAATAATAAAAATAAAGGGCCCTATGCGAGCATTTAATGCGAGCATGGGACCTGGGCTCAGCACTTGTGATGTGCGTTTGTGAATGTTGGGCAATCGTCAACTTTCATGAACCTTAAATAATTAAAATATTAAGCCATTTTTAACATGATTTGGGGCTAACGGCTATTAGGCCTTTAAGGCCATTATGGGCCGAGCCGTTGGAGCTTTTATGGGCCGAGCCTATAAATAGGCTCAGAGATTGAGATTGAGAATAGAATAGATTTGAGTAGCCCTCCATCTCATTTTATTTCTATTTTCTATTGATCTTTTCATGGGCATTTGAAGGTAATCATTGGATTTGCACCTCCACATAATCGTGCTCATAGTAGGAGGATCGGGTCGAGCTGGGTCGTTGTACCTTGGGGACAGATCGCCAATAACCTGCACGAAGGGGCAAAAATCTGATCCTTAGGGCAGTGTTTAACATGCCTCGATCCTGGTTTGTTTCATATTATCTTTTATTTTTCACTTGATTTATATATTTAAATTTCTATAATATATTTCTAGCAATTTTTAGGAAAAGATTTTTTGCAAGATAAAAAATATTTTCCAACACCAATGTCATGTGGGGAGCTCATCATATACACTTCTTTGATTTAAAATTACCATATAGATTTCATAGCTAAAATGGATGATATTTTATAGATAATGCAAGGTGTCATGGATATAATTTATGAAGCCATCAAATATGTGAAGTCAAATATATCATTTACAATAAGAAATTTTTTTTGGTTGGTAATTGATATGGAGAGTGCTTAGAACTGGTTATAGGGCTTCAAATAAAGATGGTTCACAAATGTTCCAAGTTTGTAGCATCACAAAAGTTTCATATTATGATTATCCTTTTTTGACAAAATTTATTGTCTTAAACTATTATTATTTCTTTTCAAAGAGATTCTATTACGGAATAGGAGCCATCAAGACTTCATCTATAGAATACTCTTCATTTTAACAAAAAGAAGAATCAATGGATAAATGAAGAGCTAAAGATACTCATGTAAGTTTTATCAATTAAAAATACAATATTCTTAAATGTAATGTTTTATACTAAACATGTTGAATTTGTTTTCTTTTCATTGTAGGCACAGTTAATAGAGTGACTTTCTTCACAGAACTCTACGATAGAACCAATCAATGAGGATGCTGCTTTTGAGGATGTTTTAGATTCTAGATCTGGTTCTAAAAGGGGATGGGGTCCACTACCAAAGGGTACATCAAGAACTAGAGGTAGTTCTTCATCTTCTGAAAACTCGTAATTAAAAAATAAGCTACATAAGTGCCGAGAGCTCATAACTTAGCAACAGAAGATCATCGAGGATTTAAAGGCGACGATTGATGAGCTCACTACTTACATGCGACAGTTAGTGCCTGGATTTCTTCCTAGTAGATCCCAATAGACCTCATTTCCTCTATAACACATATATTTTTTTAATTATGTATTTTCAAAATATTGTATATGATGATTTTATTAAAATGAATGAAAATTTTTATTTTTTTATGAAAATTTTGAAGCAAAAAATTATTTCTAATATCATTGCTTTAATATTATATTAAATTATTATAATAGATGTAAAATAAAAAAATAAAAATAAAAATTTATTACGATGAATTATTTTCACTGTAATAGAAAGCTATTACGGCGAAAATGTTTCACCATAATAGGTTAGAAGTTATTACGTTGACTTAATTTCACTTCCCGTAATAGGTTAGACATTATTATGATGACTTAATTTCTCCATAATAGCTTTTTATTACGGCGAAAATAATTCATCGTATGGCGAAACATTTTTATCGTAATAGCTATCTATTACGGCGAAATAGTTTTACTATAATAGGTTACAAGTTATTACGGCAAATTATTTTCGCCGTAATAAGAAGCTATTATGATATATTATTTTGCCGTAATAGATTACAAGTTATTACGACAAATTATTTTCGTCATAATAGGAAGCTGTTATGGTGAAATTAAGTCATCGTAATAGGTTTTTATTAAAAATATATTTTCAAAAAAAATTATAACGATGATATTTTTTGCTGTAATATGTTATTTATTACGACGAAATTATTTTTATCGTAATAAGTTATTACGATAACAACTTATTTCGATGATTTTGGGATGGATTACGATGAACTTTTTATCATCGTAATAACTTATTATGACGACTTTTGTATGTATTACGATGAATTAATTTGCAATAATAAGTCATTTTTCTTATAGTGATAGCTGACCATGGATGACACATTTTCTTATTCCAAACTTACTTCCATATATATCTTATTCAAATGATGACCAAAACATTTTTGCATAATACACATCAAATACTATCATTATTTATTGAGGTTTGAACATATCATAATATTCACTTGCATAAGCAAATTAATACACCTATTTTCATTATGTAGAATTTAGCTAAAATTTAAAATAATAATATCAAATATTTAAATATATATTTATAATAACAAAATTTATTTTGCATATTTTACAAAATAATTATAGACAATAAGTAGTATCTCGACAGATAATAGCAATCCATCCAAAATAGTATTTTTTAATAAATTTTCGATCAAACACTTAATTCATTATATTGTATTAGTAAATAAATCTCAAATATTTATTAATTCCAATATAATATTTAATTCATTCATGCATATGAAGCAGAAACTGACATGATAGGGTGCAATGTAGCTATAACGAGACAATCTTTGTAAATTACTGACGCATGATGCCGTATATTGTAACAGGTATTGTTTTTTGCTGTTATTTATTATTTTCAACTTTCAATCCTTATTTTCTTTTATTCTCCATGGAAAGCTTCGATAATTTCTGTACTTTAAATTTAACAGCATTAATCTTGACCATCAAAGTATATTAAAACACTTTTATTTCAATTAAGATTTGGATCAGATCGTTTTTTAAAATGAGGCTGACTTGACTCCATCGACACTGGAATATTATAGCCTAAAAATTCCTTCTCCTTCCTTAAACCGGACTAAGAAATGGGATGGTGCTTAGATGGGCGCCCCATCATGAACAACTGCAAAGCAAGCGACGTTGGTTGTCTATACACCAATACGGTCTTAATTCATATGAACCATTTATATTTTGAGCATATAACATTTTTTATGCTTATTATTGCCGTGAAAATTCGTTCTTCGACTCGGGTGCGCTTCTGGCTCCTGATCCGGACATCGATCTCGCCGCCTCAGGATAGAACCTGCAAGATAGTCCACACACAGAGGGTGCTGTGGGGGTTACCCTCTGCGGAGGACCTCCGATGCCCAAGTCAGTGAAGATTCACAGCAAGCAGACGTGAGGAGAAGACTCTCACAGAGAGATATTCCTTCCGGACCTTATGAGAGCTCTAATGGAGTGTGTAAAATGAAAATGCGTAAAGGGTTGTCTTAGAGTTCTTTTTTGTGCGTACCTGAGAGGTTGGAATGCTGTGATATTTATAGGTGATTACTTGATTCCTTGGACGTGCCCTAGATGGGGTCTAAAAACTGTTAGGATTCGAATCAAGTTTGTTATGAGGCCGATAGGGTCCATATCTTGTCAGTTAGAGGATCGACGGCTGGGAGAGCTAGTTGATGCCTTGAGGCTCGATGATCACACAGACCTAAGCCACTCTCGCAGGCCCTAAGCCACCTCTGGGCATGATTCGCTGCCTGGAATCTTATTCAGCTATAGTGGATTTGAACTCCCTGCGCCATATTTCGCAGAGGTATTTTGAATGCCGTGGTTGGCCTGGATGAGGAATAGCTTGGTTTTCCGAAGTGTAAAATGGATCGGCTCGAATGATCGAGGAATAGCTCGACTTGGACGACCGAAGTATAAGGATAGCTTGGGTTATCGAGGAATAAGGATAGCTTGGCTCGGACGGCCGAAGCATAAGGATAGCTCGGGTTACCGAGGAAAAAGTATAGCTCGGCTTAGATGGCCGAAGTATAAAGGTGGTCCGGGTTGTCAGGATGATCCGACTTCATCAAAGCTGATTTGACCTTGTCGCTAGAATGTCACGCCAGCTGGCTAGCTGGCAAGCAGGGTGTTTGGATTGGGCGCAACCCCATCGCCGATGTGAGCGATCAATAATGCAATGACGATTTTATCCCTCATCACATGCCCCCCACTCCCTAGTCTGAAATGTAATTTCGGATATAGGGAGTAGAATTCTAGAGCAATCTTATTTGGGGGATTCGAAAAGGCGGGCAATGATGATCTCTTAAATGATAGGCTACTGTTACGTTATCATTTTCCACCGCTGCTCGAGGAGAAAATGCCTTGTTTTCAGTAAGTCGCGATAGCGGAAGTTCCACTTAGCGGGACTCCTTTATTTTTGGCGCCTGTATCGGGGTTTTTGACATCTAGGGCTTTCTTTCTGTAGTGCTTATTTAAAGAGGGCTGGGGCGGCGCTCCTTCTGCAATGCCCCTTTGTCTCTGCCATAGAGATTTTTCGCTCTTTCTCTCTCTCTGAGCCCTTGCTCGTCTGTTTGCATCCTACCCCCTATTCAGCCAATATGAGTGGTCCAGGCGATGTTGCTTCTGAGATAACCTTAGATGATGTGGATAGGATCTATCGCCATTACAGAGTTCCTCTAAATGTAGCCTTATGGGCACCGAGGACCGAGCAACAGGTTTCAACCGAGCTAAGCCAAGGAGTTTTCTTCTACGAGAAGAGTCTGAGGGCAGGTCTTTGGTTCCCTCGTCACTCGTTGATACAGGAGGTGATGAGGTTTTACAACATATGTCCGATGATGGTGGCTCCGAATAGCTGGTGCAATATTGTCAGGTTCATCTCGATATGCAGTCGCGTTAGGGTGACTGCTACTCTGCCCTTATTTCGAGTTTGTTACAATATGGTTTTCGGGAGGAGTTCTGAGTGGCCCTATATTGGCCTCTGGAAGTCATTTAAGATGATTTCTGATAACCCTTCTTCGATAAAGGGGTGGAAGTCCTGATTTCTCATTGTCGAAGGAAACATCGGCTTGGATTTTCCGAAAGGATGGGCCAGTTATGTAAAGGATTCGGAGGCATGTTTGGCATTGAGCGGGCAGGAGAAAAGGTATCTGGCTATCCTTCGCAGCGGTCAGGAGGTCTCTGCCAGCACCTTGTTAGTGGAGGATGCCCTTTTCGCCACCGAGCTTAGCTCCATCGATCCTCAGGGTAAGTCTCTGTTCTAACGGTCAACACACTTATATGATTTTCCATTGTTTAACTAAACATCTGCTGTGTTTTTAGTCGAGAGATCCACATTTGCGGGTCAAATGAAGAGGGAGATGGGCAAGCGCCATAGGGGCTCTAGCTCCGGGGATAAGCATAGGTCCGAGAAGAGGGCTCGTCCTTCCGGATCTCGCTCGAGGGAGTCCAGAAGAGACGATATTGGCTGCCGCTCCTCTACTTCAAAGAGGGAGGAGGTGAAAACGCCAGTTGCAACCAATAAGCCCTCCCTGCCGGAGGAAGGTGAGACTGCAGAGGAAGCCATTGGGGGAAGTTCGAAGAGAGCCGTCAAGGTTCCCCCCCTTCAAATAGTGGTCGTATCAGACGATGTCGAGGAGATGTTGCCGGTACATTCGGCTATCCCTCCGCCAGATGTCCTTCAGCTACCGGTGGTGGAGAGTCCACTGCGTATGGGAGAGACCCCTGCTCAGGGGGATGGGTCAAGAGAGGTAGTGGCGGCTGTCGAAGCTTAAGTGGAGCCGCCCGTTGAAAGGCTGGGAGGTCATGGTTCCTCCCGCTGAGGATCCCTCTCCCGTGGTTCCCGGGGATGCCGCGGGAGAGGTTGATGCACCAGTAGTAGAAGAAGAAGAGTCGTTGAATGGAGGGGACGCTCAGGCCGAGGGTCCTTCGGTTGGGGCCGAAGCATTCGAGACCTCGCAGGTTAGAGTCCTGGCAGAGGAGGCCGAGCAGATGGTTTCTCGGGCCGAAGTCCCTCAGGCTAGTTCTTCAGCTATGAGCTCTTTTATCCATGGCCCGGAGGTGGATGATATGCTCACTACCTTGATGAAATCCATTTTGCATCCGGGAGGAGCTCCTCGATGGGTGAGCCCATCGCCGAGGATATCATTGAGGCGGCCTTCGATTGGCTCGGGGCACCGAAGGATATTTTCCTTCTGCCTAAATCAATAATGCTACTCTCATGACGATGGCTTCAAACTACATCTTTCGGGTAAGTTATTGTTCCGAGGTTGTAATTCCCGATTGGTCGGTTGGGCCATGGTTTCTTACTGGTGTTTTTCTCACAGAATGCTTTGGTCACAAGGGCGCTGATTTGGCACTTGAATTTGGCCACTAGGGCATATGCTCAGGCCAGGAAGGAGGCGGCCGACCTTCGGGCGAGAGTGGATTCGACCAGCTAGCTTTCCAGGGCCCTGGCGTCCGCTAGGGCGGATCTCGAGAGGGTGAGAGTCTTACCGACTTGCAGCCGAAAGGGCCTCTCGATTAGAGGTTCAGATCAAAGAGCTCTAGGGTTTCCATGAACAATCGGATAAGGCCTGCCTTGAGTTGTTCCATATCAAGGCTAAATATGACGACAAAGTCAATGCTATGCAGTAGCATTTTGATAAGAGGTGGGCCAGCTGAGGGCTATTCATGCTGAGGAGAAGAATAGTCGGAGCAGGAAGCTCGAAGAGGAGGAGCACAAGTGCCGGCGGCAGTGGGATCAGCTTGCTAGTTTAAATAAGGAATTTGTCGATATGAAGAATCGGCTGAAATGGCAAAATGAGCAGATTGCTCGGCTCACCGACGATCTCGATCAATCTTGGTAGGAAGTTGGGGACAAGCAGTCCGAATTAACGACCTCAAGGAGGGTCTTCAACAAAACAAGTCGGCTAAGTTGAAAGCCTTGGAAAGGATTCAGGAGCTGAGCAATGAAATAGCTCGGCGGGAGGAAGAGGTATGGTGTCTTCCTATTTGTTTGCTTTCGGCGCCTTTCTTTCACTCGTAAGTTTAAACACTCTGATATTTTGCAGATGGGTAGGATTGGGCTTGAGGCGCAGGAGCAGTTTAAGGTTTTAAGGGCGGAGTTATCCGCGAGTCGCCGAATGAACCTCGAACTCCAAAATCAGCTTACTTCGGCTGTGGAGGAGTATAAAAATTCTACGCAATTCTCTGAAGAACGTAGAGGGGCTTGTGCCAATGCATTTCGGTTTGGCGAAGAGGAGACTCGAGCGAAGATCTCTCAGGCGCATCCCAAATGGAATTTATCTTTTTTGGATGCCGAACATTTTGACGCTTGTACCCCGGGGGCCGAAGAAGCCGAGTATGAGAATATTTCAGACGTCGACCTTGATGCTATTTTGGGCCCCAGTGAGGCCATGGCTTCCGAAGAATGTCCTCAGTTTGCTACCGAGGTATTCGAAGCTCTTCCTTCGGCATTTGAAATTGGTGAAACAAGCCAAGTCCTCCCGGACGTTACCGAGGAGGTTCTTGAGACCGACCTGAATCTTGATCCTTGAGGGCTATTTGTGTGTTTTTGTGTTTCAGATTTGTAACCTAATCGAAACTTTTAATAAAATGGATCTTTCGTCTCCTATTTGCGTGTCTTTTTCGGATGATCTTTTTTGTCGCGGGTTTTTCCAAATGGAACGAATCAATTCGTGTTCCTCTCTAGGATGGAATGTCCTATTTATTCGAAGTTGGACCGATTTTCTTTGCTGATGTAAGCTAGCTTGGTTTGAGCTTAAGGAAATGTCTCGGTTGAGGCCGAGACCTAACAGATGGTTTGGCTCGAGATGACCAAAAACCGCGAGTACCTCAGCCGAGATTTGGTGGATAATCCGGTCTATAGGAAATCGTCTCGTTTTCTGCCCAAGTGAGTGAGACGGATTTGCAACTCGCCGAAGGACTTTGTTTTTTGCGTAAGGCATTTATCCCGTTGGTCTTTTCCAACATGGGTCTTTTTAACGTACGCGATAAGCACCCAATTTCCATTGGACGACATCATTTTCACAAGGTAATTTCTCAGGCATGCCCATATCTCAAGGACTGGCGGATGATTTCCTGCATTTAAGGCTCTTGATTCGATATCAGAGGGAAATCTTTTGCCATGCGTCATGCCCTGGAAATGCGTTTGGCGCACTTCGAAAGCGTCCCTCTTATCCTGAACCACCACGTGACAGCGTAGCCGGGCATTTCAAATTTCAGGGCTCCCTTCTTTAATGACCACCCCCAGCTTGTTTGCTTATAAAAAGGGGCATGGAGCGGACTGTGCTAGGCCATCCCTCAAAGTATTTTCTTTCCTGTGAGCCGTAAGAGTTTCCATGGCATCTGTTTCACTGAAGTTAGAGTGAGAGATTGAGCTTTCCTTTTGAAAGCTGGTTCGTTCCAGATAGTTGGGGTGATGGAGAAACTGCTTGTTGACCCCTGAATTGATTTTGATGATTACAAAACAAATTAGGCCTGAATAAATTGTGATATTACAAGAATATTCATGTATCTTACAAATTACAATTGTCAAGAATATTTCATGTGTTACAATGAAGTCTATTTTATTATTTAGAGTATAGAAATTTAATTGCTTACTAGAAGTGTTGCATGGTTTGTTAGCTAGCTTCCTTCATATGCTAGCTAACTATTTTTTCCTTCACTCTTTGTGCCAGCCGTGAGATTGAAATTTCTAGTTAACTAGGGAGCTAACTTGCCCCTTCCAAGGAGCTAACTTCTTTGTATTGCAGGTTGGCTAGACAAATGAATTGGTTAACTAGTTAGCTGAAGAGCTAACTTGTTTATCCTCCCATTGTTCTTCCTGTTGCTGGCCGGATGCTTTTAAAATAAGTTAGCTAGGAAGCTAACTTCCCTTCTTGCTGGCCGATTTCTTTTCTTTGGAAAGCTAGCTTGTTTCCTCATATTTTCTCCTTGGCCGAATGCCTTGTTGAAGCAGTTAGCTTGCAAGCTAACTTGTTTCATCCATTCCATCTTACGTAGCATGAAAACTCCTTGTTATAGCTAGCTATGTGTTAGCTATTCTTCATCCAGTTAGCTAACAAGCTAACTAGCTTTTTGCATGATAGAATACCTTTTAAAATAGCTAGCTGGTTAGTTAACTTCTTTCCTCCCTTTTTAAATCAGCCGCATGGTTTTTATAATAAGTTAGCTCATAAGCTAACTATCTTTTTGCATGACTCCCTACACTTTTTAAATAGCTAACTAGTAAGTTAGCTGGATTTCAAATCAGCCGCATGGTTTTTATAATAAGTTAGCTCATAAGCTAACTATCTTTTTGCATGACTCCCTACACTTTTTAAATAGCTAACTAGTAAGTTAGCTGGATTTCAAATCAGCCGCATGGTTTTTATAATAAGTTAGCTCATAAGCTAACTATCTTTTTGCATGACTCCTTTGCATTGTTGGTTTGAGGGCTGATCACTTCAGCCGTGGGATTTTGGAACCTAGCTAGCTAGCTTGGGAGAAAAGCTAGCTTACTGGTTTCTCCTTTTCCCATTGTTGGCCGGACGTCTTCTCTTTGGGAGTTGCTGAAAAATTTATTTCAGCTCCTCTCTCTCTCTCTTTAAATGCTTACTCTCTCTCTCTCTTTATTATTTCTACTTTGATGATTGCTGACTTTTTCCCTTTGATCTTTGACAGGAATCCTTCTTTGACAAAGGATTAAATGCTATCATCTCTTGGGAAATATTTCAAACGGTTATATTTCTTCCGTTTTTCTTTTCTTCTATTTACCAATGAATCTAACGGATGGTTTTTTGATTGGTTTAAATAGAGATGTTCAGAAGAATCCTTGACGAAATTCTTACATCTTTTGACATATCAAGAACACAAAAGAGAGAAAAGAAAGAAATCAAAAGAGAGTGCTTATTGCAAGATATTTTTCGGATCCTTGAAGAGCAAGATATTGTGCTGCGAAGTTGCATCCTCCAACCCTTGCTCAAGTCGTCCAGATCCGGTGAAGCGAGTGCAAATTTCAGCTACTTCGAAAATCAACATCTGCTGCTGAAGTATTGCTTCAAAAAGTTGTAAAGTTTATCTTTGAATATTTGCTCAAATTAGGAGCTGTCTATTCTTGATATTTCTTGTATTAGGGTTAGAGATAACCCTAGTTTCTTGATTGGCTTCCTTGTGCCGTTAAACAAGCGGACTAGCCGGGAAGGCTAGGGGATTGGCTTCCTTGTGCCGTGAAACAAAGGACTAGCCGGGAAGGCTAGGGGTTGTAATCGTTGTGATACGATTAGTGGAATTCCCAAAGGGTTTTTGGGGAGTGGATGTAGGAGCCGAGTTTGGCACCGAACCACTATAAACCCTGCTGTGTTTGTGATTGCTTGTTTTGTGTGTTTACTATTTCGTGCACTCCACTACTCCGCTGCGATTTAATTTTTGATTAAGCACATATCTGCGATAATCAATTTCATCCAATTAATTTTTAAATACCCAATTCACCCCCCTCTTGGGTTACTACATCTGGGCAACACTGCTGAAGAGCAAGCGATCCTCAAAGGAGGAATTCTCGGAGGTCATATGGAGAGCGCACGGAGGCCCGTAGAGATCATATGGGGAGCGCACGTATGCGCTTCCTGTGTGTCCTTTATCACTTGCTATGGGGACTACAGGAAATGCACGACATACGTACCCCCCATGGTTAACATGGACCTTGCCTCCCCCCTTGATTTGGGTTCCTCAGCTCATCCGCCTGAGGGATCTTCTTCCCACATGAAGATGGAGGAGAGTGGTTTGGACTGTTGGTTCTCTGCCTTTTATTGTTGGGCAGTGGCTAGCAGGCCAGCATCCCTCTGGGGGGTACCTCATCAACATAGGCCCACGGGTCCTTGACCTGGTTATGATCCCTTCATGTGTTCATCCAAGGGATTCGTGGATGGCTTGCTTTGTTCTTTGAGATTAATCAGTGGCTCAACAGAGCCTGTCTGGTTTCTCTAATTTTGGGGTCGGATGTAAAGACATCGTCATCGACCGAAGCTGCTCAGCCGAGCCTTTTATTTGTTTGTATTCTCTATGCTTTGACGCACTTGTAATGTCTCTCAAGAGGTTGTAATTCTTTCATTAATAAAGAAAGTTATTTTACTCTTTCTTCTTTTATTATCTGTTTCTTTTCTGATGTGATTGTGTTGAGAGTTTCCACTCTCATTTTGTGCTTTCCGGCCGTAGCCTAAGCTACAAATCCAGCAGCATTTTTGCTACTTTGTTTTTGTTAACATGTCATTCATTCCTCTGTGGAGGAAGCGTTTATCTCTGTTTAAGTCAGAGAAAGGCCTGGGCGGTCCTGCAAACTTACGTGGTGAACATGGTCCTATTTAAGGGATGATGTACGTATTTCTTTGAGAAGAAATAATTTGCACAGTCTTGCTGGTAAGCGAAGAAAGGTTACTAACCTCTACCGAAGCACAATAGGACATCTTAGTCGTGTCAGAGTGTTTGAGAAATCACTCGGCCAGGCCGAGGCTTTAGAAAGATATCACTCTGTGTTGCCGAGGCTTCAGAAAGATATCACTCGGTGTTGCCGAGGCTTCAGAAAGATATCACTCGGTGATGCCGAGGCTTCAAATAATATATCACTCGGTATTGCCGAGGCTTCAAATAATATATCACTCGGTGTTACCGAGGCTTCAAATAATATATCACTTGGTGTTGCCGAGGCTTCAAGATTATATTTTACTTGGCACTGCCAAGATATGGAGATCGCTCAGCCCAACCAATGATTATAAAGATTATATTTTTCTTGCGCTGCCAAGGTATGGAGATCGCTCAGCCCAACCGAGGATTATAAAGATTATATTTTACTTAGCGCTGCCAAGGTACGAAGATCGCTCGGCCCAGCCGAGGATTATAAAGATTATATTTTTCTTGGTGCTGCCAAGGTACGGAGTTCGCTCAGCCCAGCCGAGGATTATAAATTATATTTTACTTGGCGCTGCCAAGGTACGGAGATCGCTCGGCCCAACCAAGGATTATAAAGATTATATTTTACTTGGCGCTGCCATGGTACGGAGTCCTCCAGCCCAGCTGGATATATTTTACTTGGCGCGGCCAAGGTCCGAAGATCGCTCGGCCCAACCGAGGATTATAAAGATTATATTTTACTTGGTGCTACCAAGATACAGAGTCCTCCTAGCCCAGCTGGGATATATTTTACTTGGCGCGGCCAAGGTCCGGAGATTGCTCGGCCCAGCCGAGGATTATAAAGATTATATTTTACTTGGCGCTGCCAAGGTACGGAGTCCTCTCAGCCCAGCTGGGATATATTTTACTTGGCGCGGCCAAGGCCCAGAGATCGCTTGGCCCGGCCGAGGATTTATAAACATGTCTCTCATCGTAGCCATTAAAGAAAGCAATGAAAATAAAAATTTTTGAATCTTTGAAATTTAATTCAATGGACAAAGTAAGTTCAGGGAGGGCGTACTCTCACTGATGATAAATGCGGAGATTTCCGAGTTCCACGTCCGGGGAATAAATTTTCTATTTAGATCTTGGAGCTTGTAGGTGCCGGGTCTGATCACCTCCGTAACTTGATAAGGACCCTCCCAATTAGGGACAGCTTTCCTTGCTCCAGTGGCTTTGAGATGGATGCCTTCCAAAGTACCAGATCACTTGGGGAGAAAAACTTCCCTTTGACTCTGGTTGAATGGTAGCGGGCAATTCTTTGCTAGTAAACCGCCATTTGGATCGGGCTTTCTCCCTGACTTCATCTATCAAGTCAAGATTGGTTTGGAGTTGTTCATCATTGGATTCTTCCGAATAGCCTTCGGTGCGAGGAGAGGGAAGTCCGACTTCCACGAAGATAACAGCTTCAGTGCCGAAGGCCATCTTGAATGGAGTCTGGCCTGGGAGCCCTCTCGGTGGCTCGGTATGCCCATAGCACATGATGGAGCTCCTTGCCTACCTGCCTCGCGCTTGGTTGAGCCAAGCTTTAATTCCCTACAAGAGAGTTCAGTTCTTTACCTCGGCCTCCCCATTAGCTTGAGGATGTCCGACTGAGGTCAGGCGATGGAGAATGCTACAATCTTCGCAGAACTCTTGGAACTTAGGGTTGCCGAACTGCTTCCCATTGTCGGTGATGATGGTGTGGGGAAGACCAAAGCGGCAGATGATGGATCTTCACATGAAGTCTTTGGCACGGGCTTCGGTTATCTGGGCTACTGCTTCGGCCTCAACCCATTTAGTAAAATAATCAATTGCAACAAATAAAAATTTTCTTTGCCCCGTCGTGAGGGAGAAAGGACCAAGTATATCCATTCCCCATTTGGCAAGGGCCAGAGGGATGAGATGGAAGTCAGGTGAGCAGAGGGAGTCTCTGGATATTCGAGTGTCATTGGCATGCATCACAGGCTCGGATAAGGTCATCAGCATCTTTTGCATCGTTGGCCAATAATATCCTTCGCGTAGTACTTTATGACATAGGGCATTGCCGAGGTGATTGCCACATATGCCTTCATGAACCTTCCAAAGAGTGTAATCGGCCTCTAATGGATGGAGGCATTTGAGCAGCAGCATGAGAAGGACCGCTTGTACAGCCGTCATCAATTAGAACATAATGAGATAATTATAATTTCAACTTCCTCGCTTCCTTTCTATCGGGGGCAGCAACCCTTCTTTGAGATACTGGTGCAGGGGGTCCATCCAGGATGGTTCGGTTTCAACCTGCATCACGTGATCAACATCGACGATGCTAGGCTTCTCTAGTACCTCTAGGTGAAATTTTCGCTCGAGATCCATCAACTCCGTAGTTGCCAGTCGGGATAATAGGTCGGCGCGCATTTTCAGCCCTTGGATCTGGACAATTTTAAATCCATCGAAATAGAAGGATAGATCGTGCACCTTTTGGAGATACCAAATCATATTCGACTCTCGAGCCTCAAATTCTCCCTGCACCTGGCCGGCCACCAATTGAGAGTCGGTGTAGGCAATCAGCTTCTTGACTTTAAGCTCCCGGGCATTCGGAGTCTGGAGAGTAAGGCTTCATACTCTGTCTCATTGTTTGAGGCCATATTCAAAGGTCGAGCCTTCCGGACTAGTGAGACTAGGCCGGCGCCAGAACCGCCTACGCTGGAGGATCCATCGGAGTGAAGCAACCATGGGGCGCTGGGCTTTGGTTGTCCGGGGGTATTCGAAACAGAGCCATCTTCGGGTATGGTGCATTCGAGGAGGAAGTCTGCTAGAACTTGGGCTTTAATGGCTGGACAAGGCTATATTGAATGCCGTGCTCGCTCAGCTCGATAGCCCATTTGGTCATTCTTCTGATGCTTCTGGGCGATGGATAATTGCCTTGAGGGGTTGGTCGGTCAGGACGATGACAAATATGCTTGAAAGTATGGCCGTAGCTTTTGGACCGATGTCACTAGAGCTAGGACCATCTTCTCGACCCGAGTATACCTCGTTTCAGCATCCTTGAGCAGCTTGCTAACATAATAGATAGGTGTTTGAATTCTGTTCTCCTCTCTGATTAGCACCGAGCCAACACGCCTTCAGAGACCGCCAGGTACAGGTTTAGCACCTCCCCTGGCTTTGGGCTACTGAGGAGAGGTGGCAAGCCAAGGTATTTCTTGAGATCTTCAAAGGACTTCTGGCAATCTGGGGTCCACTGAAAGTTTTTAGCTGACCGAAGCACTTTGAAGAAAGGAAGGCATTTCTCGACCGACCGAGCAATGAAGCGGCTGAGGGCTGTACCTCCCAGTGAGGCGTGCACGTCCTTGACTGACCCTAGCGGAGCCATTGTTGTAGAGCTTGGATTTTTTGAGGGTTTGCCTCAATGCCCCGCTGGGAAACCATAAAGTCAGGAATTTCCGGAGTTGACCCCGAAGGCGTATTTGGTGGGGTTGAGCTTCATCTGATACTTCCGAAGTGTGGCAAAGCTCTCCATAGGGTCCTGATGTTCTGGGATGTCTCCTTGCTCTTTACCAGCATGTCATCAACATACACCTCCATGTTTCGACCGATTTGCTCCTTGAAGACTTTGTTGACCAGTCTTTGGTAGGTGGCACCTGCATTTTTCAAACCAAAGGGCATAACTCGGTAGCAATAGATACCTCTATCAGTGATGAAGACGTTTTCTCCTCGTCTTCGGGCGCCATATGGATCTGGTTGTAGCCCGAATAGGCATCCATAAAAGTTAACATTTCATGGCCTAAAGTTGAATCCATAAGCTGGTCAATCCGCGGAAGAGGGAAACTGTCTTTTGGGCAGGCATTATTGAGGTCAGTGAAGTCGATGCATATCCTTCATTTGTCATTCGACTTCTTCACCATGACCACATTTACCAGCCAGTCGGGGTAACTAACATTCCGAATAAACTTGGCTTTGATGAGTTTATTCACCTCTTCTTCAATGGCCTTTTGGTGCTCCGAGCGAAGCTCCTCTTCTTCTGTTTGATCGGCCAGAATGTTTCGTCCACGCTAAGGTGATAAACCAGGACATCTGGGTTAATTCTGGGCATGTCCAATGCGAACCAAGTGAAGACATCAGCATTCTTCCAGAGGAATTCAATCAGCTCTTGCCGAGGCTTTTCTTCCAGCTATGACCCAATCTTTATGGTTCGATCGGGCTAAGCCTCATCAAGCGGTACCTCTTCCAGTTCTTCGGCCGGCTCTCCTCGTTGCTCGGCGAGATCCTTCCGAGCATCCAACCCATCCACCTCGGGCTTTCTGGATTGGAGGTCGGCTACAAAGCAATGCCAAGCTATGATCTAGCTTCCTCGAACAACCCCCACTCCCCATTCAGTGGGAAATTTTGATGGCGAGATGGGGGATGAAAATGATGGCTTTGAGAGAGATTTGCCCTGGTCTACCGAGGATGGCGTTGTAGGGGGATCTGAGCTTGGTCACAAGGAAATCCATGAGCACGGTAGCCATGCAGGGCCAAGTGCTGGCTCAGACTGACAGAGTGATGACCCCTTCGGGATTATGGAGTCACCCGTGAAGCCCACCAGGGTGGATTCCACCGGTCGGAGGCTTTCTACCCGAAATTTTAATCTCACAAAGGCATTGAAATACAGAACATTAACAGAGCTTCCACTATCAACCAAAATGCGGTGTACATCATAATTGTTCATATTTAAAGATACAACCAGAGCATCATTATGGGGGTACTATACCTTCCTAAGATCTTCATCAGTGAAAGTAAGCTCATCAACCCGAGCTTTCTTCGGCGGGTTCTCCTCCTCGCCTGACCAAGAAGATGGGGATCCAGCCACCGTTATCACATTGACATTGCCGATAACTGGAGGATTTGCTGGTGGGAGTTGGTGAGGTTCAGGTTGGTGATTCTCTTCAGAATTCGGCTCAGGGGGCCCTGAAATGGTCCAGTCTGCCTCATCGGATTAGCTGTTCGATCTCATTCTTGACCTGCCAATAGTCCTCAGTGTCATGCTCGTAGTCTCGGTGGAAGCAGCAGTACTTGGTTGGGTCCCTCCGAACTCTGTTGCCTCGAAGAGGAGGGGGGCGAGGAAGTTGACGCTCGATCTCCATCAGGATCTGAGCTCTTGGCGCGGTGAGGAGAGTATAGTGGTCGAACCTTTAGGCTGGACTCTAAGTTCGGTCTTGAGGCGGCGGCGGAGGAGCTCTGCGGTAGTGAGGCGGGCTAGCGCGGTGGTGGGCTCGCTGCCTGTCCGAGCCCTTTGCCTCTTTCTTCTTCATCTACTCGGCCCAAGCTGAGCTTCTCGACTCTTCCACTCTTGCGTACTTGTCTGCCAGGGACATCATGTCTAAAAGGCTCTTCGGGTAGTTAATCTCTATAGCTAGGTAAAAGTCTTCCTTCTTGGACACTCCTTCAGCCAGGGCGGACATGGCCACCTCATGGTTGAGGTGGTCCACTTCTAGAAGGGCCGTGTTGAAGCGGCCGAGGTAATTCTTCAGTGATTCCCCTCTCTCTGCTTGACCTCAGAGAGGGAATCAGATTTCCATCATTGGCGACGGCTTCTAACAAACTGGCTGATGAGCAGATAGCTCAGCTCGTCAAAAGAATCAATGAAACCTAGTTTCAAGCTGTTGAACCAGGTTTGGGCAGATCCCCTTAAGGTGGAGGGGAAGGCTCTGCACAGGATCGCATCTGATGCCCCGTGGAACATCATGATGGATTTGAAGCTGCTGAGATGGTCATCGGGATTGGTGGATCCATGATACGGCTCGATGGCGGGGAGCTTGACATGAGGGGGAATCACTTCCCTCATGATCCTCTTGGAGAAGGGAATACCCTGCTCCGCTTTCGGCTGAGATGGAGGAGCTTGCTTGGTGGCGTCTAGCTCCCGATGCCATTCTCGCCGCATCTCTTGCATCTGTTGCCTGATCCCTTCATCCAGAGTGGTATGAGGGATCGGGTGAGGAGAAGATGGCAGCGGTGTCGAATCCTGGGAAGACACCGGGGAAGGGGAGCGAATCCGCCTGGACCTGAGCAGGCTCTTCCCTTCAGCTCATCGTAGCATCGTGTTGACCCAGATGACAACCCAAGAGGGGAGGGGTGAATTGGGTTCTTTAAAAAATTTAGCCTTTTGAAATATTTGTTTGCTTAGTTGAATGAAGTAAATGCAATGCAAAAACAAAATGCAGTGAATAAGATAGAGATAGAGATAGAGATAAAGGAGACACGGCAAACACAAAGATTTTATAGTGGTTCGGTGTATCCAACACCTACGTCCACTCCCAAGATTCACTTGGGTCCACACTATAATCTTCCTTGATTACAGCCGAGTTGTTTTACAAGCTCACAACTCAAACTTGTTGTTTTCCGGGATCACAACGAACCCAGCTGGTTTTCCGGGCTCACCAGCACAAAAACCCTAACACAAGCTATACCAAGCTTGTACCGAGGTAAGACTACCTCCACTAGTTCAATCCCCCAGATTGAACTAGACACAAACAAAATAAATATTGTTTTTCAATACAAAGCTCCTCAATGAGCAAATAATCAAATAAATAACAAGGTTTAGAAAAGCCTGATTTGTAGATGGTTGGCTTTTGAGCTTTTCTTCTTTTCTTCTTCTTCTTCTCCTTGCTAGATTGAATCAAGCCTCAGCTCCGATTCTTCACAGTTGAAGCAGTTGAGAAGGTTGAAAAGCAAGAAACTGAATCCTCTTTCTCCAAGTTGGGAAATCCACCAAAACTTTGATTTGAATGCCTTGGATTCCTCTTGAGCTTTTTGGAGTGGAGTGGATTTGAGCTAGAAGGTTTTCCTCTTGAGATTCAGGCTCTCTCTTTTTCGGATTTTTGAATTGGGATTTCTCTATTTCGATTTTCCTCTTTTTTTTCCGTTTTTCTTTCTTTTTTTGAATGATAGTCTTCCCTTTTTATAGATTTCTTTCAAACCATTTTTGGAAGAAAACTATCCGTTGGAGTGTACCTTGCAACAAAATATATCCGTTAGAAATAAAGTAAAATAGAAATATTACCGTTAGAGCTGATCTGGCAATTTGATTTTTCGTTCCAGGTGGGTTGGAGTCGACTCTAACTTTTCTGGAGTCGGCTCTAACTCGAAACACTTTAAAACGTTATTTCTGGAGTCGTCTCTGACTTTTCTGGGGTCGACAAGAAACTTTTCTGGAGTCGACTCTAACTTACCCGGAGTCGACTCTAGGTCGGGGCCAGAAAAATCGACGTTCTGTCTGTGAGAGTCGGCTCTAACAGTCTCGGAGTCGACTCTAACTTCCGTGCCAGATTCCGGAGTCGGCTCTGTGATTCTCGGAGTCGACTCTAATGTCTGCAATCTTACCTAGACATTAGATCGATCCAGAACACGATTTAACTCCTGATTTTGATCATTCAATAGACTTATAATCTGAAACACTTAATCAAAATCATTAGAGCCTTCAATTGTTATACTCAAATAGTTTTGTTAATCATCAAAATAATCAATTGGGTCAACACATCGGCTTCGTCTTTACGGGCTGGTGATCGCGATCCGCTGCCTTAGGCGGGTCAGAGGAAGAGATCCCTAGACCAATTGGGTCAATGCTTGGACCTGATGAACCAGAGCGGCGAACTGGTCCAGGGTTACCCTGTTGCTGGTGGCGAAGGAGTTTCAGCTGGCGGTGGAAGCGGAGGTGCTGCACCGCTGATCGGATCAGACCTTTGAGAGGCAGCCTGATCTTGAGCTTCAGATGTAGCTCTCTTCCGATTGGCCATTAGAGGATGCTTTTTTTTGGTTCTTGAGTCTTGTTTCCTGGATCACAAGTTTATAGGACTTGAGGCCCTTCCTCTAGCGCCAATCTATTGCCGCAGAAATCCGTTCTCTGACATGGGTGCGCTTCTGGCTCCTAATCTGGACATCGATCTCGCCGCCTCAGGGTGGAACTTGCAAGACAGTCCGCACGCAGACAGTGCTGTGGAGGTTACCCTCTGCGGAGGACCCTCCAACGCCCAAGTCAGTGGAGATTCATAGAAAGCAGATGTGAGGAGAAGACTCTCACATAGAGATGTTCCTCTCGGCCCTTATGAGAGCTCTAATGGAGTGTGTAAAATGAAAATGCGTAAGGGGTTGTCTTAGAGTTCTTTTTTTGTACATACCTAAGAAGTTGGAATGTTGTGGTATTTATAGGTGATCACCTGATTCCTTGGACGTGCCCTGGATGGGGTTTAAAAACTGTTAAGATTCGAATCAAGTTTGTTATGAGGCCGGTAGGGTCCGTATCTTGTTAGTTAGAGGATCGACGACTGGGAGAGCTAGTTGATGCCTTGAGGCTCGATGATCACACAGACCTAGGCCACTCTCGTAGGTCCTAGGCCACCTCTGGGCATGATTTGCCGCTTGAAATCTTATTGTTGGCCCAGATGGCAACCCAAGAGGAGGGGTAAATTGGGTACTTTAAAAATTATGCCTTTTAAAATAATTTAAACTATTGATGAGAAGATACACACAATTAATTCAAGTTAAAGCACAATAGCAAGAGAGAGAGACAAATAAACACGGCAAACACAAAGTTTTTATAGTGGTTCGGTGTATCCAACACCTACATCTACTCCCAAGCTCCACTTGGGTCTACACTATAATCTCCTCGATTACAGTCGAGTTGTTTTACAAGCTCACAACCCAAACTTGTTGTTTTCCCGGGATCACAACGAACCCAGCCAGTTTTACACGGGCTCACCAGCACAAAACCCAACACACAGGCTTTCCTTAGCTAGTGCCGATGTAAACTACCTCCACTAATTCAATCCACTAATTGAATTAGCAAATCACAAGATAAAACATGAGTTTAGTACAAAACAGCTCCTTTTGAGTAGATATTTCAAAATAAAAGCAAAAGTTTAGAAGGGCCTGTTTAGATTCGATTGAGTGCAGGCTTTTCTTCTTTTCTTCTTTCCTCAACTCCTTTGAAGTGTGGAATCGGGCCTCAGCTCAAATTCTTCACGGATTGAATGTTGGAGTTGATTTGAACTTTTTCTCCCTTTCTTTGAATGTTGAAAATATCTTGATTTGATCTTGTATGGCTCTTGGATTTTCTTCTAGACTTTCTTGGATTGATGAACTTGAGCACAGATGAAGTCTACTTTGATTTCACTCCTTCTCTTTCACTCTATTTTTGAATCTCGGATTTTTCAAATGATGCTCTGTTTTTCCTCTTTCTGAAGGATTTTCTTTTTCTCTCTTGATCTATATGTGTATATATTTTATTTGAAAATGGTCTCTCTATTTATAGACTCTGCAAAAATATAGCCGTTAGAAACAAAGAAATCTAGCCATTATTGAAAAATATTACCGTTGGCGCTGAGTTGGCATTCAGAAAAAATCACGCCCAGATTTGTTGGAGTCGGCTCCAACTTTAGGCGAGTCGGCTCGAAGACGCGATGCCAAAAATAGAAACATTCAGAAAGTTAAGGGGTCAACTCAAGAAAAATAAGGTGTCGGCTCCTGACAGTCAGGGGTCGACTCATGAAAAGTAAGGGGTCGACTCGAGAATTGCTCAAAAAATAACTCTCTGGAGTCTGAGCGGAGTCGACTCTCACAGTCATGGAGTCGGCTCAACAATATCGGGGGTCGATTCTTGAAATCACAGGGGTCGACTCGAGAAAATCAGACATCTCTGTATACTGAGTGGAGTCGACTCTAAAACTCTACAGTCGGCTCCGGAACGTATCAAAAATCAGAAAATTTTCTGATTGACTTTGAAATTCGTTCTAGATTAATTTTAAATCAATTTTTGACTTGAATATATAAATTTGACATTAAGAATCAATTCAAGATATGTTCCAAAAACTCATTTATTGAAATATGAAGTATAAAAATTTCTTTTTGAAAGCTTGAACATGGAACTTGAAGCTACTTTCCAATTGATTATAGTCATACTTAAAAACTCATTGATTATGAGAAATAAATTCATTGCTCATGTAAATAATTTCATTGCATCTTTTAATATACTCATGGCTTTTGGTAATCATCAAAATCAATAAAATTGGGGCAACAATTTCTCAACAATCTCCCCAACAATCTCCCCTTTTTGATGATGATAAAAACATTGAGTATATGCATGATTAATTAAAGAATTATTTTATTTTCATAGTTAGGCTCCCCCTGAATGAGGTAGCTCCCCCTATGAAACTCAAATAAATATCTCATTCATTCAATTTAAACTCATACACAGTTTAATGTCAAAATTCAACATTTTTATCTAAATTGCATTTTCATCCATTCTCTGTATGTGTAATGTTTAATTATTACTCTCTTCTTTCTCCCATTCAATTATTTATTATATGCATATATAATGACATTCGTTTA
>UESW01001463.1:118348-187554 GCA_900491605.1 Calamus simplicifolius
TTTCAGGAATGTCGAGAAAGTCTCATCTTTGTGAGCTAAAAACAATACCCAAGTGTATCTAGAGTAATCATCTACAATCACAAGACCATATTTCTTTCCTCCTAGACTTGTGGTTCTAGTTGGTCCAAAAAGGTCCATGTGAAGTAGCTCTAATGGCCTAGAAGTTGAAACAACATTTTTAGATTTGAAAGAACTTCTTGTTTGTTTTCCAAATTGACATGCATCACATATTTTTTATTTTCAAAATCTATTTTAGGTAGCCCTTTGACTAAGTCCATTTTAATTAGTTTTGAAATTAGGTGTGTGCTTGCATGACCTAATCTACGATGCCATAACCATCCAATTTCATTCATTTAGCATTATCAGCAATTAAGCAATGATCACTCATAGATAATTATCTAGATCAACCAAGTAAACATTGCCATGTCTATAACCAGTAAATACAATGCTATTATCAATGGAATTAGACACTGTGCAAAAAGAGGTTTCAAATGATACTTTAAAATCTTTATCGCACAATTGGCTTATACTAATTAAGTTATGCTTCAAACCATCAACATAAAGTACATTATCTATAAAGGTGGATGGAGTTATACGGATTTTACCAAGGCCCATAATCTGACCTTTACCATTATCACCGAACGTAACAACTCCTCCTTTCTTTTCTTCAAGGGTGATGAATTCTTCTTTGTCACCCGTCATATGTCTTGAGTAGCCACTATCAAGATACCACTTTCTCTTTGATCTCTTGGCCACAAGACATTCCTGCAATGAAATCAAACTTTATGTTTAGGTACCCAAGCTTTCTTGGGTCCTTCATGGTTAGTAGCAACAAATATTGTTCCTTTCGGAACCCATATTTTCTTCCCTTTAAAATTTAAATTCTTATTTAGGTTTTTGTAAATTACATTCAAATGATTTATGCCCTTTTAAATTACATTTAAAATAAGTGATGTTACTTTGGCTAGCACGTACAAAAATATTTTTCAAAGATTTTTATTTTCTTAATGTATTGTATCCTAATCCAGCCTTGTCAAAAACTGCTTTTTGACTATCTAAAATCATGTTTAGTTTAGTCGAACTTAAAGTGAATTTATCAATAATATCTTTGTATTTTTTAACTTCTTTCTTTAGAGATTCATTTTCTACAATGTGCTGTTCATTTTCCAAAGATAGAGTTTGCATTTGCTCTTTCAAATTTTTTGTCAGATTTTCATTTTCAGACTTTAGTATATAAATTTCATGAGTAAAATCATTCTTTTCTTTAAGAAATATTTTTTTTTATCTTTTGAATCTTTAATTGCAAGTATCACTTCATTTTTCTCTTTAATTAAGTTTATGTTTTCAGTTTTTAGAGTTTTATATTTCTTTTTTAAGATCTTAAAATCATCTACAAGTTCATTGAAGGCTTCAAATAATTCATCGAAAGCAAAATCATCATAGGGGTTTTCAGTACTTACCTCGTCGTCGTCATTCGCCATAAAACAAATGTTGGCAACCTCTTTTGTTCTTCTTCTTCGGAAGAAGATTCATCACTGTCGCTCCAAGTTGCAACATACGCTTTCTTCTTTTTCTTGAAAGTCTTTTTCAATTACGGACAGTCATATCTATAATGCCCGGTTTCTTACATTCATAATAGATCAAGGGGTCTTTCTCTTTGTCCTTGTCCTTTCTTTCTTTTTCTCCTTCATCTTATTTCTAAATTTCTTTTGTAGAAGGGTTTCTTTCTCCTCATAAATTTCTTAAACTTTCTTGCTAGAAGAGCTGTGTCTTCATCATCATCCTCATCATCGCTGCTGCTATCTTCAACTTTTGCAGCCTTGAGGGCAATTATCTTCTTCTTTTTGTTGTCCTCCTCCACATGTTGCTTCATTGTCAATTCATGGGTCATAAGAGATCCAAGAAGCTCTTCCAAGGGTAGAGTGTTTAAGTCTTTGGCTTCTTGAATGACTGTCATTTTGGCTTCCCATGATCTTGGTAATGACCTAAGAATTTTGCGAACTAATTCAGCATTAGTATAGGTTTTTCCAAGACTCTTCAAACCATTAACAATATCAGTAAATCTAGTATACATGCATGTTATGGTTTCAGATTGTTCCATGCTAAATAATTCATATTTATGCACAAGTATATTAATCTTAGATTCTTTAACTTGGTTGGTTCCCTCATGGGTAACCTCTAATCTATCCATATCTCTTTAGCGAAATTACAGGTAGAGATACGATTAAATTCATTAGCATCAAGAGAATAATAAAATATTCATGGCTTTTGCATTAAGCTGAGCCATCTTCTATCATTTTCATTCCAATCCCTTTCGGGCTTAGGAACTATAGAACCATCAACTAAGTGTGTGGATGTACTAGGTCCATTAATTATGACACTCCATAATTCATAATCAGTAGCTTGAATGAATATCCTCATTCTTGCTTTCCAATATGAATAGTTGGAACTATTAAATAAGGGTGGTCTATTTGTGGAATGACCATCAGCAAAACTTGAGCTGGCTTGTGTTGCCATTTGATCTTTCGCTCTTGATCGTGTGATCAATCAAAAACAAATGAGCACAAGCTCTGATACCAATTGTTGGCCCAGATGGCAACCCAAGAGGGGGGGGGGGTAATTGGGTTCTTTAAAAAATTAAGCCTTTTAAAGTAATTTAAACTATTGATGAGAGGATGCAAACAATTAATTCAAGTTAAAGCACGATAGCAAGAGAGAGAGATAAATAAGCACGGCAAACACAAAAATTTTATAGTGGTTCGGTATATCCAACACCAACGTCTACTCCCAAGCTCCACTTTGATCCACACTATAATCACCTTGATTACAGTCGAGTTGTTTTATAAGCTTACAACCCAAACTTGTTGTTTTCTCAGGATCACAACGAACCCAGCCAATTTTACATGGGCTTACCAGCACAAAACCCAACACACAAGCTAACCTTAGCTTGTGAAGAGGTGTACAACCTCCACTAATTCAACCCTCTGATTGAATTAGTAAACCACAAGATAAAAATGTAAGTTTAATACAAAACAGCTCCTTTAGAGCAGATATTTCAAAATAAAAGCAAGGTTTAGAAGAGCCTGTTTAGATTTGATTTGAGTGCAGGCTTTTCTTCTTTTCTTCTTTTCCTCAACTCCTTTGAAGTGTGGAATCGGGCCTCAGCTCAGATTCTTCACGGATTGAATGTTGGAGTTGATTTGAGCTTTTTTTCTTCCTTTCTTTGAATGTTGAAAATCTCTTGATTTGCTCTTGAATGGCTCTTGGATTTTCTTCTAGACTTTCTTGGATTGATGAACTTGAGCACAGATGAAGTCTCCTTTGATTTCACACCTTTTCTTTCACTCTATTTTTGAATCTCAGATTTTTCAAATGACGCTCTGTTTTTCTTCTTTTTCTGAAAGATTTTTCTTTTTCTCTCTTGATTTGTATATTATCTCTTTTGATTTGAAAACAGCCTCTCTATTTATAGACTCTGCGAAAATATAGCCGTTAGACACAAAGAAATCTAACCGTTATTGAAAAATCTTACCCTTGGAGCTGAGTTGGCATTCAGAAAAATCATGCCCAGATTTATTGGAGTCGGCTCCAGCTTTAGGCGAGTCAGCTCGAAGATGCGTTGCCAAAAATAGAAATATTCAGAAAGTTAAAGGGTCGACTCAACGAAAATAAGGTGTCGACTCCTAACAGTCGGGGGTCGACTCATGAAAAACAAGGGGTCGACTCGAGAAGTGCTCAGAAAATAATTCTCTGGTGTCTGAGCGGAGTCGACTCATAGTCATGGAGTCGGCTCGATAAAATTGGGGGTCGACTCGAGAAATCACATGGATCGACTCGAGACAAACAGACATCTCTGTACTAAGTGGAGTCGATTCTGAAACTCTAGAGTCAGCTCTGGAACGTATCAAAAATCAGAGAATTTTCTGATTGACTTTGAAATTCATTCCAGATTAATTTTAAATCGATTTTTGACTTGAATACAATGAAATTATCATTAGGAATCAATTCAAGAAATGTTCCAAAAACTCATTGATTGAGATATGAAGTATAAAAATTTCTTTTTGAAAGCTTAAACATGGAGCTTAAAGTTACTTTCAAATTGATTAAAGTCAAACTTAACATACTCATTGATTATTATAAATAAATTCATTGCTCATGTAAATAAATTCATTGCATCTTTTAATATACTCATGGCTTTTGGTAATTATCAAAATCAATAAGATTGGGGCAACAATTTCTCAACAATCTTCCCAACAGCATGTTCTTTTAGTATGACCAGAGAAGAGCAACAGAAGTAGATTGAAAGAAGATGGCAACAATGAAACGTCCAACCTTCAAATACTCTACCAGGTAGTATCTTTCCTTGAAATTAATTTTTCTTCCATTAGGGACAATGAAAATTAAGTTGGGGGGAGGAAAAAGAATAAGTAAATCCTCGAGTAAAACTATAATCAGATGTGTGTACCAAATTTTGTCTCGATTGAAGTTAATCAAGCAGTATATTAATGATTAATGGTTAGATTATTTTTGAGATACCGAGGAATAAATTATTAAGAAAACCTAATAAAAGGTAAGGTTTAGCTTAGAAAAATTTTTAGAATAATTTCAGACCCTCCTGACCACTGATCTTAATAGTACAATCCACTTAATAAAGGTATGGGTGAAAATGTTATTCAAAAAAAGAAAAAAAAAAAAAAAAAATCTCTCTTAAAGTTAATAAATTAGGTTCTTAACATCTTTCACTGAGTAACCGGGCCCCGTCACCTAAGAAAGTGATGTTGTTCACGTAAAAAGGTGGGAATGTAAAAGAACCTAAGAAGAGTCAGTCCTACCTAAAGCCTTTTTGACTCGAGTCAGTAAGTCCGAGGGGTGTTTTACACCTAATGCCCTAAAACCAATTGGTTTGGGAGCCATTGGCCTAAAGCTCGCTACAAGGGTTAATTAGAAAGCAAGGGGTTAGGACATTGCACTGACTTTACACATAAATAAATAAATAAACAAGGGAACCAAATTACAAAAGACATTACACCCAACCCAAATTAAGTTAGAAGACTTAATTAGAGAAGTGGAAAGTTGGTGAAGGAAGACTTCTATAAATTCTTATGGACTACTTTATCATTAAATGGGTAAACTTAATAATCCAATGAAGTACCTCCCTTATGATCTAACCAGAAATTTTTAAGAAGAACTGTAAGATAACTATCAATTCTTGGACTAGCTTGGTAAATATTTTTAAATTTCTTATTTGCTCGAGGACGAGTAAGATTCAAGTTGGGGGGAGTGATAAATGCATAAATAATTATCACAAAACCTATTAATTAATAAATCAATGTACCTATTATTATTTAATATTTTAATATTTTATATAATATTTTAAGTAAAACCTTATCAATTTGAAGAGCTCGATTTTAGGAATTTAATGATGCAAACGGCTTGAATTAGACTTAAAATGAGCTTAGAATTAATTTTATAAGGATTTAGCACGAATTTTAAAAGCAGAGTCGGCAAACCCAGTGCCGACTTCATCGTCTTCTCAGCAGAAATCTATTTCTTTTCAGCCGATTCTTTCTCCTATTCAAATTTAATCTTCTCTCCACCAATTACGGAATAAATTGGATAGGAAGTTATCAAATTGGAAAAATTAAACTCATATGGAAGGAATTTTGATTTTATTCCCGATTTCTCTGGGATTTCTTTGCAACCGCTCCGCGTCTCTGCATCCGATTATGGCAACAGAATCCCATTCTTCTCCGCATCTGGGCCGCATCTTCACCGCGTCTGGGCTTCTACAAATAGCAGCAGAGGGAGGAGGGTGTACGGGGAAGCCATCCGTGTTCTTCATGGAGCGTCCTCTCTTCGTGGCTTGGAGAAAACGTTCATGGAGAGAGCTCTGTTCCCAGGCGTTGCATCAGTGAGTTCTTTCTGGGAGGTTGCTGTTCCCAGAGTTTTCATTGCTCTGTTCCTAGAAGACATGGCGTGAAAGCTCTGTTCGTGCCGCTTGGAGACAGAGGAAGAACAAAGGGCCCGATTCATGTCTTCAACCAGGTTCAGCTTGTCTCTTGTTTAGTACAGGAATTTATTATAATCTGTTGCCTTCTTAATGTCATAACTTTTTAATTAATATGAAATAAAGTTTTATTCATGTTAAATTATTAAATTCTATTTAAGTAAAAATAATTTAGACTGATTTATTCTTAAAAGGAACGGCCGTGATCTACGGGTACGAGCCGTGCTCTAATAAGATAAACCACATCTTATTATTTTGCACTACTAATTATCTATTTAGTTATCTATTTAGTTAAATTTATAAATTTATTTCAAGATAATCACTAAAGTCCCTGTGGAATCGATCCCTTACTCTCGCTATTCTAATAGTGAAATTAAGGTGTTTTAATCGTTGCACTACGACACGCATCAGTAACCCTACCTGGAGCGCGGCTATAAAAATTGTATCGAATGGACTCCTCCAATGGCAAGCCCCTCATTTTGGCCTGAAATTTGGGCAGGATAGCAAGTTTGAGAACAATTTCTGACAAACGGCTCTTATATGAAGCACCTCGGCTAGGCACCCGTGAGGATTGGGATGGACTCCTTGAGACGTCCGAGGAAGCAGAGGCACCTACCCCTTTTGGCGATTGCGGGCCCAACGGGGAAGTCTCGACGAGCTCTTTACTCATGGACGGCCCCCTAGTATCTCTGGCGGGAGAGGAGATGGCGACTGGTGGACTTGCCTGGGGAGGACCCCCGATCGGTATCCTAGCGGGAGGGTTTCCCTCTCCCTCGCCCTCCTCCACTAGTATTGCCTCGGGGAGAGCTGTCGGGGGTTGGGTCGGGCAACCCGGCTCTCTTCGATAGGGCCTCTTAGGCCCAGCCCCCGTGGTGCCATGGGCGCTTCCCTCTCTCTTCCGGAGGCCCATTATTATCGAATCTTGGTAAAATTTCATTGCTGCAGAGCAGGGAACCCAAGATTAATTAAAAAAGCGCCCAAGGTATGCCAAATGTGAGAAGAAAGTGTATACTAAAACACATACTCACACGTATATTCAAATACAAAACGTCCAAGTGAAAAAGAAAGAGAAGAAATAATAATAATAATAATAATAATAATAATAATACTCTTTAAGGCTCACCGGGCACTGTGGGCAGCGACACCGGCATGAATACGATCCCTCGGAGGTTATCCTCCGATAACAGTTCCTTACTAGGAGGAACGATGGTGGACACCAAAACTTTAAATAGTTCTGATCTCTCTCTTCAATGTTTGAGTTCTTATTAGAACTAGTATCAGGAACGCCCCAGTTTGTGTCCACCCCCTCTAGATGTGCATAAAAGAACCGGGACTTCCACCCTTTGATCTTGGAAGGGAGATTAAGCCTAAGGACTCTCTTAGGCCTAGACGCAAAACTCCACCACCCATCCCTTATAGGATTTTGGATCGTATACAAAGCCCTAAACAAGGATAGCCGGGCAGAAGCCCCATGGAAATGACAAAGTACCAAAAATGAAAAGATGATGCAGACGGAATTAGGGGTAAGCTGTGAAGGAGTAAGGCGGTATCTATTCAACAAATTTACAAAAAAGGGATGCAAAGGCAGCCGTAGACCACACTTAAAGAATTCTTCATACAACGCCACCTTCCCCAGTTGCATAGAGGTAACCCTATCTTTGGGGAGGGTGGTAGAAAGTCGAATGTTATTTGGAACCCCGAACCGAGCCCTAAGATTCCTAAGGTCTTGAGAGGTTGTGACCGAGGCAATCTCCATTGGACCAGCTGATTTGGGGGTAACTACCGGAAATGCTACCTCATGACTAGTGGATGAAGAAGAAACCCTAGGGGATTGGGGTGACGATCTGGACAGTGGTCATGAGGCTGGTTCATCCCCGCGGATGATCACACCTCCGAGAGCTTGGCGACGTGCCTGGGTGATCTCTTCATGGGAGGGTTCGATCATCGGACCTTTGCCTTTCCTATCTTGGTTGGGATCCATGGAGAAGAAAAAGAGAGAGAGGAGTAGGCTAACCTGAACTCGGAGAAGTGAAGACGCAGAAGGAGCAACGAAAATAAAAAGCAGAAAGGCCGAAAGGATGAGCCCTTTTCAATATATTTTGAATATAACACCTCGAGTGCCACAAAGCCACACGGCGATGCCTGAGTGGGACCGGGCAGGTGAAAAGACGCTATCCTCCTAGGGATATGCACCCTCTTTTTTGAAACGTCACCTATCGGATATAAAAATTAAACTAAAACTTTTTCGCCCCTCCCCCTTTGGCAAGTGCTGTGCGCCTAAGCACAAGGGCAGGGGCGAGGGGGCATATGATGTGGTCAATCAACAAGAGTAGGTTGAAGTACTGGGTCACCCTCCAGTCTTGGGCGGCCCCCAGCCCTAGGCGGCCTCCAAGCTCTGGGCGGCCCCTAGCCCTGGGCGGCCCTCCAGTCTTGGGCAGCCCCCAAGCCCTAGGCAGCCCTCCAGTCTTGGGCGGCCCTCAAGCTCTGGGCAGCCCCCAGCCCTAGGCGGCCCCCAAGCTCTATGCGGCCCCTAGCCCTGGGTGGCCCTCAGTCTGGGGCAGCCCCCAAGCCTTGGCGGCCCTCCAGTCTTGGGCGGCGCCCAAGCTCTGGGCGGCCCCCAGCCCTAGGCAGCCCCCAAGCTCTGGGCGGCCCTTGGCCCTGGGCGGCCCTCCAGTCTGGGCGGTCCCCAAGCCCTGGGCGACCCTAGCCCTAGGCGGCCCTCCAGTCTTGGGTGGCCCCCAAGCTCTGGGCGGCCCCCAAACTCTAGTCTGGGGCAGCCCCCAAGCCTTGGGCGGCCCTTCAGTCTTGGGTGGCACCCAAGCTCTGGGCGGCCCCCAGCCCTAGGCAGCCCCTAAGCTATGGGCGGCCCCTAGCCCTGGGCGGCCTCCAGTCTGGGCGGCCCCCAAGCCCTGGGCGGCCCCTAGCCCTGGGCGGCCCTCCAGTCTTGGGCGGCCCCCAAGCTCTGGGTGGCCCCCAGCCCTAGGCGGCCCCAAGCTCTGGGCGGCCCCTAGCCTTGGGCGGCCCTCTGGTCTTGGGCAGCCCCCAAGCTCTGGGCAGCCCCCAGCCCTAGGCGGCCCCCAAGCTCTGGGCGGCCCCTAGGCCTGGGCGGCCTTCCAGCCTTGGGCGGCCCCAAGCTCTGTGCGGCCCTAGCCCTAGGCGGCCCCCGAGCTCTGGGTGCCCTCCAGCTCTGGGCGGCCCCCAAGCTCTGGGCGGCCCCCCCATCCCTAGGCGGCCCTTCAGGCTTGGACGGCCTCTGAGCCCTAGGCAGCCCTCGGCCCTCCTAAAAAGACCCTCATTGCTATACACCCAGAGCTCTTAAAGCTACTTTCATATCAGAAGCACTTAACAAGACAAATTGTCGTATCCAGAACAAAGCTCGAAAATTGTCAAACATCATGATGCTTTAAATGACTTGAATAAGACAAGCGCTAGAAAGTCACCATTCATCAAAAAACTCAAGTAAAGGAGACACTGATCACCTATTTTAGAGCCAGATAACTTTCCACAAACTCTGACATTCCCTTAGGAAGACCGAAATCCATCATGAAGATTCCTAGCTTCTGGAGCAAGTTTTTTAACACCTTTGGTGTTAGTCATCGAAGAACGACCACGTGGCGCACTTTCATCCGTGGCTAAGCTTTTTACTTATGCACTAACTTTACCCGGAAAAGAAAGAAAATAAAAAAAAAATGACTCGATGCTGACGGCATCATAATAAAGAAAAGAAAAGAATATTTTTAGGACTCAATGGATATAAGAAGGGGGATTCATCGAAAAGGGGGCCTTCTTCTTTCACTGGAGATCTAAAAACCAAAGTTTAAGGCTGTATACTTGATCAACAGCAAGGTTTCAAAGGAACCCTATTCGTAGGGGAAATTGCGAGGTCTTTATGGTGCTCAAGTATCAACACTATCAGTAACAGATCATTAATGGAAACTTGTTAGAGTTTCTTGAATCAATCATAAATAATTCATAAACTAGTAGTTGGTATGTAAATAAATTTTGAATAGTAAAATAGTTCTTGATTACTTTTGTTGCTAAATAAAGTTCAAAGAATTATTTTGTCAAGAAAACATCAAATATAGATTAAGAATTTGAAGAATATCATTTCCATATTGTGGATATATATTTTGTTTATTTTTAATTGAGTGCTAAGAAATTCTTGGTGAATTGGTTTGGTATTATTAATCTCCTAAAGGGGAGTTTAAGTGTTTAGTTTGCATTTGGTCACAATAGAGAACAGCTACACCTAGAATATGTAGGGATTATGCAAAAGGAATCTTATCATTTATCAACTCCTTATAAGAATGCTTATTTTAAGTATGCCTTTAAAGTAGACAAATTGTATTATTTATCCATTTTATTTAGTAATTAAACTTTTTATAAAGAAGAAAGTGTTATTGAAGTATCTCGAAGAATCATTTAGAAGAGCTAATCTGGTTATTAAAAAACTCTAAAATGGACATGATCATCAAGTATATTTAAGTATATGGGCCCATCTAATATTATTATTTATATATTTTTTAATCATTTATGTATATCAATTATTCTAGGTTATCTTTATCAACATTGCTATAAATAAAAGACTTTTTGACTTTTGACTATGATATAAAATTCAAAATACAAAAAAAACTTAGTCCTTTTATGGTTCTAACCATTGTAAAGTCCATTAAGGATTTCAACCGTTTAAAAGAATGAATCATTTCAAGCTTGAAATGATTTTAAGATACCATGATTTAAAATTCAAAACCAAAAATAATCTTATACTTTTTAGAGTTATAACCATTGTAAATGTTGGTCCAGATAGCAACCCAAGAGGGGGGGTGAATTGGGTTTTTCAAAAATTTAAACTCTTTTGAAAATAAACCCCAGTGGAAATAAAACTTAGATTCGCACGGATTAAAACAGAGTATGCACAAATAGAGAATTAAAGATAATAGACAATCACGGCAAACACAGGATATTTTATAGTGGTTCGGTGTACCTACACCTACGTCCACTCCCAAGTATCTCTTGGGTCTACACTATAATCAATCTGATTATAGCAGAGTTGTTTTGCAAGCTCACAACTCAAACTTGTTGTTTTCTCGGGTGCACAACGAACCCTAGCTGGTTTTTAAGGCTCACCAGCACAAAACCTTACACCACAAGCAAACTGCTTGCACAAGGCTATCAGCCTCAAAGGAATCAATCCTCCGATTGACCCAGCAAACAATAATCATTTTTACAAAATAAACGCTCCTCCAATGAGCAAATATACAATGATAGAACACTAAATAAAGAGATAGGAATCAAAGCCTGATTTGCAGATCTTGGGTGGCTTGCTTCTTCTCTTCTCTTGGGTGGATCTTCCTTTAGAATGCTCTTGAAGCTCCGAAGATCAGAAACTAGGGCTTGCTTCTTTTCTTGAGATTTCTTCAAAATGGAGCTATGAAAGCTTGGAATCTCTCTCTTTTCTTTTGGGGAATCAGTATAATCTTTCCTCTCGAATTTTCCTCTTTTCTTTTCTGATGGATTTCAAAGATTTGTCTCTATTCTTTTCTTTTTTGTCTCTTTCTTTCTCTCTGTTTTTCGGATGCAGCAAACCCTCTTCTTATAGATCAGTATAATCCATAAATAGTTTAAAACTATCCGTTAGAAACAAGTGTAAGAAGGATTAGATCCATAAATAGCAATAGCCGTTAGGATTAAAAAGATAAAAGTAAAGTTTAGAGTCGTTCTGACAGTTCTGGAGTCGCGTCTGACATTCTGGAGTCGGCTCTAACTTTTTGGAGTCGGCTCTAAATCGAAAAATCCCAAATTGCTTGAACTGGAGTCGTCTCTAACTTTTCTGGGGTCGACATAAAAATCTTCTGGAGTCGACTCTAACAGTCCCGGAGTCGACTCTAAGTCGTGGCCAGAAAAACCACGTTCTGTCTTTTCTGTTGGAGTCGGCTCTAACAGTCCGGGAGTCGACTCTAAGTCTGTGCCATTTTCGGAGTCGACTCTGCGATTCCATGTGTCGACTCTAATGTCTGCAATTCTTACCTTGACATTAGATTCGAACTAGAACTTGATTTGTCTTATGATTTTGATTAATAAATCAAATCATACACTGAAAAACTTAATCAAAATCATTAGTAACTTCAAATGTTATACTCAAATAGTTTTGTTAATCATCAAAATCAACAATTGGGTCAACAATCTCCCCCTTTTTGATGATGACAAAAACTTTGAGTATATGCATTAAAAATTCATTTGAATTAAGAATTATAGACATTGTTAAAGCTTTAAAACTTCCTAACAGAGAATTTGATGCCAAGTTTCAAAATGAACTTTAAAAACATACTTGAGTTCTATTATAAACATCAATCAAGATGATTTAACTTTACGTAGGAAATTATTAAGCTCCCCCATTGAATAACTCCCCTTATGTAAATAAACTGAAATTGATTGATACAAATTGATTAGAATTTATAAATCTCAAAATTTCTCTCCCCTTTTTTTTGATATGCCAAAAGATTGAAATCTTATATTCCTTTAAACTTATATTCTTCCATTCTTATTTCTTTTATGCATATACAATTTTCTTCTCCCCCTTTTTTGTTATCAGCAATAAGGTGAATTTAAAAAAATAAAGAAGGTTATCAGAGCGGGTCGTTGGTTCATTCAATCATAGAGATGGTAATTGGTTCTCATAGACAAATTTACATTAAAAGGATAATTGTATTTCAATGCAAGATTCATTACATATGTCAATTCAAGTACATTCTCAGAAAAGTAACATATTCAAGTGTATCCACAATAAACCAAAATTCCTAGATACATGCTATCAAAGTAAAGAAAGCTAGAAATCCTAAGATACAAACTAGGATAAGATAGGGTATCAAAATCAAACATGCTTGTAAACAATTTTCTTCAAATGACCAATCATTTCCATAATTTCATCTTTTTGGTCTTTCTTAAATTTTTCAAGACAAGCTTCAACTTGTTGGATAGCAATATCAAGATCTTTCTTCAACTGACCAGTAGCATCTAAATAGACTCTTGATCCATCAGCTATCCCTTCTAGTCTTTCAAAAATCTTTTGAAGCTCAGATGACATGGCATTCACTGATTTATCCAAAGTAGAAACTATCATGTCAAGCTTAGCAGATATCAATTTCATTTCACTTCTCATATCCGAATCATGCTCAGTCAGTAGGGCTCTGAGCTGATCAAGCTGCTCCTCAGAAAATCTTCAGATACCAAGGCTGACTGATGTGGAGGTGAAGGATGAGTGCTCGGTCCAGCCTCTGAAGGTCCAGCAGTAGATGGTCCAGGAATATCCTCTGCTCTGGCCTCCTCAGCTCTAACTTCCTCTGCTCTGGTCTCTTGTCCTCTTTTTATCCAAATATTATTCTCTTTCTGAAGCCCATGCGGTGAATTGTAGAGACACTGTAGTAATCAGTGTGCCTTAACTTCCTTAGTGGCTCATTGTCCATTATTAGCACACCTTGGCTTCTAAAAACTAAGGTCAGAATCATACCGTATGGCAGTGTTGATCTCTTCTTAGTTGCTGCTTCTGCCATATAGCCAATCATCATTCCAGCCAAATTAACAGGCCTTCCAGTAATGATACAGTCCATCAACAGGATATCTCGCTCCGAGACATATTCAAACCTTCCAATTTTAGGAAATAAGATTCTTCCACAAATATTATGAAGTAATCTGAGTTCCAAATTTAGTTGATTAGCCATGATTTCTTCAAACTCAGATACTTCTCTCCCTAACATCCTAGATAGGGCACCTCCTCTATCTCATGTTGATACTCAACTAGTCCAATAGTAGGCATTCCAATAAATTTCAAGAATCTCGGCTGTATTATCACTTTGGTTCCTCTTACAAAACTCACTAATCCTCCCTCTCCTCTACATAAATCATTGTAAAATTCTCTCACAAGGCAGGGTACGTAGGAACATCTAAAGAGCAGACTTTCTCCCATCCCATTTTTCAATAACGACCAATAGCGAAGCCCTCCGAAGCAAATAAATCAAAATCTACTTTTCTTCCAGTTGTAATGGCCTTACCCGCTAATTGATCTACCCGGGAGAAGATGGTGAAGGTGGAGAAGCATCTTGGGTGGCAGATGATGAAGATGACGGTGAGGGTTGCCTACGAATCATCCTTTTTCTTTGGGAACGGCGAACTTCCAACAATCATGCCTCTTAGGAGCCATGGATTCGATTGGAATGAGTTATTGAGAGATTTGAGGGGTTTGGGAGTTGGAATCGGTTTGGAATGCTTTGGAAGGGATTAGGAGACGATAGGGTCGTTTGGGTGTCGACTCCGCCTTTTTATTTTGACCTAGTTCCACTTAGAGTCGACTCCCGCAAAGCAGGTGTCGGCTCCGGACTAGAAAATCTGTCAGCGCCCGAATTAGAGTCGGCTCTACAGAAGCCGGAGTCGGCTCTAATTGCCCAGACAGAACATCAAAATATGAAGGTGTCGACTCCACAAACTGCAGGTGTCGACTCCACAGTTTCAGTAAAAAATTTAAATTTCAAGGATCTGAAACTAATCAAATTAATCATCAAACTCTAGATAAGTGTTCCTTAATCAATTGGGGAAACAATGAATCAAATTTCTAGATAAATTTCCTTATTGACATAGAGGATTTTCAAGAAATTAATGAAGTCTAGATAGTTGTTGTCCTTAAGAGTTTCAGAAAATCATTCTAAAGGATCACAAACTCCTAATTCTCCTCTAAGATAACAAAATCTTTCCTCACTCAAAGGTTTGGTAAAAATATCAGCTAATTGTTCTTCAGTATTAACATAATCAAGACAATTTCATTATTAGCTACATGTTCTCTTATAAAGTGATATCTAATTTCTATGTGTTTAGTTCTTGAATGTTGAATTGGATTTTTAGTTAGATTGATTGCACTAGTGTTATCACATCTAATAGGTTTTATCAAGTGTGATACCATAATCTTCAAGTTGTCGCTTAATCCAAAGGATTTGAGCACAGCAACTTCCAGCTGCAACATATTCTGCTTCAGCAGTTGATAATGCAACCGAATTTTGCTTTTTGCTAAACCATGAGATTAAGTTACTTCCTAAAATTGGCATGCACCACTTGTACTTTTTCTATCTAATTTACATCCAGCATAGTCAGAATCAGAATATGCAATCAATTTTAAGGTTGAGTCTCTAGAATACCATAAACCTACATTTTTAGTTCCATTTAAGTATCTAAAGATTCTTTTAACAGCAATTAAATGTGATTCTTTAGGTTAGATTGAAATCTAGCACATAACAAACAGAAAACATAATATCTGGTCTACTTGCAGTTAAGTAAAGAAGGATCCGATCATACCTCGATAATGCTTTTGATCTACTTTCTTACCTTCTTCATCTTTGTCCAGCTTGCATGAAGGACTCATTGGTGTTCCAAGGGTTTAGCATTGATTCCATACCAAACTTCTTGAGTATTTCCTTGTGTACTTTGTTTGGTTGATGAAAATCCCTCTTTGCTTTGTTTGATTTGAAGTCCAAGGAAGAAGTTGAGTTCTCCCATCATGCTCATCTCGAATTCTCCCTGCATTAACTTAGCAAATTCTTGACAAAGAGATTGTTAGTAGCACCAAAATAATGTCATCAACGTATATTTGTACTACTAATAAATCTTTTCTTTTCTTTTTCAAAAATAAATTTTATCAACATTTCCTCTTGAAAAATCATTTTCAATTAAAAATTTACTTAATCTATCATACCAAGCTCTAGGTGCTTGTTTCAAACCATATAAGTGCTTTGTGTAATTTAAAAACGTGATTTGAAAATTCATGATCTTCAAAACCAGGTGGTTGTTCAACATAAACTTCTTCATTTATAAAACCATTTAAAAATGCACTTTTAACATCCATTTGAAATAAGTTAAATTCATATGACATGCAAATGCAAGTAATAGTCTAATGGCTTCTAATCTAGCTACAGGTGCAAAGGTTTCATCAAAATCAATACCTTCTTCTTGATTATATCCTTTTGCAACTAATCTAGCTTTGTTTCTAATTACTATGCCATTTTCATCTAATTTATTTCTAAAAACCCATTTTGATCCTATTATAGAATGATTTTTAGGTCTTCACTAAGTCCATACATTATTTCCTAGTGAATTGATTTAATTCTTCTTGCATTGCTAACATCCAATTATTATCTTTTTCAGCTTCTTCATAGTTTTAGGTTCAATTTGAGATACAAATGCAAGATGATTATTGATATTTCTCATTGATGATCTAGTTCTTATTCCTTGAGATGGATCACCTATAATTAATTCCTTAGGATGACCATAAGCATATCTCCAATCTCTAGGTAGATCTATATCATTATGATCAGTATCAATACCATCATCCTTAGGTGAATCATCATCTTTAGCTTCTTCTTGATCTGAAGATACATTTAATTTTTCAAGATCTTTTTCAATCAAAGTTGTATCTTCCTCATCATCAATTTTAGAACTTGATGCTAAAGACTCATCAAAACTATATGAATGGATTCTTCTACAACTAAGCTTTCTTGTTAAAACTCTATATGCTTTACTAGTGTTGAATATCCTAGGAAAATACCTTCATCAGATTTAGCATCAAATTTCCCAAGATTATTTTACCATTATTATGAATAAACATTTACAACCAAATGCATGAAAATATTTATATTTGGTTTTCTATTATGCCATAATTCATAAGGTGTTTTCTTTAAGGATAGGTCTTATTAGGGCTCTATTTAGGATGTAACATGCTGTGTTATAGCTTCCGCCCAAAAATATTTTAAGTTGCTTTCACATAGCATGGTACGGGCCATGTCTTCTAAAGTCCTATTTTTCTTTCAACTACTCCATTTTGTTGTGGTGTCCTAGGTGCTGAAAAATTATGATTAATGCCATTTTCAAAACAGAATTTTTCAAATAAGTGATTTTCAAATTCAGTTCCATGATCACTTCTTAGAGACACTATGGTAGTGTTTTTCTCATTTGTGACTTTCTTGAAGAATTTCAGGAATATCGAAAAGTCTCATCTTTGTGAGCTAAAAACATTACCCAAGTGAATCTAGAGTAATCATCTACTATCACTAGACCATATTTCTTTCCTCCTAGACTTGTGGTTCTAGTAGGTCCAAAAAGGTCCATGTGAAGTAGCTCTAGTGGCCTAGAAGTTGAAACAATATTTTAGATTTGAAAGAACTTCTAGTTTGTTTTCCAAATTGACATGCATCACAGATTTTGATTATTTTCAAAATCTAAGCTAGGAATACCTTTAACTAAATCCATTTTAATTAGTTTTGAAATAGGTGTGTGCTTGCATGACCTAATCTACGATGCCATAACCAACCAATCTCATTCATCTTAGCATTATTAGCAACTAAGCAATGATTACTTGGAGATAAATTACTCAAATCAATTAAGTACACATTGCCATGTTTACCAACAAAATAATGCTATTATCAATGGGATTAGTAACAGTGCAAACAGAAGATTCAAATGAAACTTTAAACCTTTATCACATAGTTGGCTAATACTAATTAAATTATGTTTAAACCATCAACATATAAGTACATTATCAATATGAGTAGATGGAGTTATTTGAATCTTACCAATACCCATGATTTGGCCTTTACCATTATCGCCAAAAGTAACTACTCCACCTCTTTTTGATTCAAGGGTGATGAATTGATCTTTGTCACCCGTCATGTGTCTTGAGCAGCCACTATCAGGTACCATTTTCTTTTCATCTTTGGCTGCAAGACACTCCTGCAAAAATTCATGTCTTAATTTTAGGTACCCAAGCTTTCTTGGGTCCTTCATGGTTAGATGCATTAAATATTGTTCCTTTGGGAACCCAAATCATCTTTCTTTTATTATGTGGATTTACACATATAAGATTTATGTCCTTTGTTTCCACATTTAAAACAAGTAATATTTATGATTTTTCAGCATGTACAAAAATATTTTTCAAAGATTTTTGCTTTTTAAGTGGATTATATCCTAATCCAGCTTTATCAAAGATAGCTTTTTGATTATCCAAAATCATATTAAGTTTGATAGAGCTCAAAGTAAATTTATCAACTATAGGTTTAAGTCTATCAACTTCATTTTTCAAACTTTTATTTTCTTTCATCAAAACTTCTTTTTCTACAACATGCTTTTCATTTTCTAATGATAGTTTTTGCATTTGATTTTTCAGATCTTTGCTCTTTGAACTTAAGTTTGCAAAATCATCCATTAATTCATAAAAAGCACTATGCAATTCATCGAAAGTAAAATCATCAAGAAAACTCGGACTTACCTCATCATTGTCCGCCATGAAGCATAGATTGGCCATTTCACTCTTTTTTTCCTCTTCGGAACTTGAGCTTTCCGAATCACTCCATGTGGCCATCATTGCCTTCTTTTTGAATTTTCGGGCTTTTTTAGTTGTGGGCATTCAGATTTAAAATGACCCGGCTTTTTACATTCAAAACAAATAACTTCTTTTTCTTGCCCTTGTCCTCATCCTTTCTTACAAAGGGCTTTTTCTTTTCAAACTTCTTCTTCATAAATTTTTTAAATTTCCTTGTGATGAGTGCCATGTCCTCATCATCACTTTCATCTTCAGATTCATGAGGCTCTTCCATATATTCAGAAATCTTAAGAGCCATAGTCCTCTTCTTCTTTGACTCATCATCATCAACATGTTGCTTAATTTGAAGCTCATGAGTCATCAAGGATCCCAATAATTCTTCAGGGGTAGGGTACTTAGATCTTTTGCCTCTTGTATTGCAGTCACTTTAGCTTCCAAGTCCTAGGCAAGAACGTAAAACCTTCCTCACAAGATCAGAATTATCATAAGATTTACCAAGGCTTTTTAAACCATTAACTATATCAGTAAATCTTGTAAACATGTCAGTAATAGATTCACATGCATCCATCTTAAACAATTCATACTTATGAACTAGCATATTAATCTTGGATTCCTTGACTTGATTTGTTTCCTCATGGGTAACCTCAAGTCTATCCCAGATTTCCTTAGCAGAAATGCAAATAGATATACGATTGAATTCATTTGCATCTAATGAGCAGTATAAAACATTCATTGCTTTGGCATTAAGTTGTGCCAATTTTTTATCATGTTCATTCCATTCCGTTTCTGGTTTAGGAATCTCCATGCCATTTACTCTAGCAGTGGGTGTGTGTGGTCCATTGACTATAATTCTCCATAGATCATAGTCAAGTGCTTGAATGAAAATTTTCATTCTGGCCTTCCAATAACCATAGTTTAAACCATTAAACAAAGGTGGTCTATTTGTAGATTGGCCTTCGAAAAAAGATGAACCAGCTTGAGTTGCCATGTGGATCTTTAACTCTTGATCGTTAGATCAAATCAAATGAGCACTAGCTCTGATACCAATTGTTGGTCCAGATAGCAACCCAAGAGGGGGGGTGAATTGGGTTTTTCAAAAATTTAAACTCTTTTGAAAATAAACCCCAGCGGAAATAAAACTTAGATTCGCATGGATTAAAACAGAGTATGCACAAATAGAGAATTAAAGATAATGAGACAATCACGGCAAACACAGGATATTTTATAGTGGTTCGGTATACCTACACCTACGTCCACTCCCAAGTATCTCTTGGGTCCACACTATAATCAATCATTACAGCAGAGTTGTTTTGCAAGCTCACAACTCAAACTTGTTGTTTTTTCGGGTGCACAATGAACCCAGCTAGGTTTTCAAGGCTCACCAGCACAAAACCTTAAACCACAAGCAAACTGCTTGCACAAGGCTATCAGCCTCAAAGGAATCAATCCTCCGATTGACCCAGCAAACAATAATCATTTTTACAAAACAAATGCTCCTCCAATGAGAAAATATACAATGATAGAACACTAAATAAAGAGATAGGAATCAAAGCCTGATTTGCAGATCTTGGTGGCTTGCTTCTTCTCTTCTCTTAGGTGGATCTTCCTTTAGAATGCTCTTGAAGCTCCGAAGATCAGAAACTAGGGCTTGCTTCTTTTCTTGAGATTTCTTCAAAATGGATCTATGAAAGCTTGGAATCTCTCTCTTTTCTTTTGGGGAATCAGTATAATCTTTCCTCTCGAATTTTTCCTCTTTTCTTTTATGATGGATTTCAAAGATTGTCTCTATTCTTTCTTTTTTGTCTCTTTCTTCTCTCTATTTTTCGGATGCAGCAAACCCTCTTCTTATAGATCAGTATAATCCATAAATAGTTTAAAACTATCCGTTAGAAACAAGTGTAAGAAGGATTAGATCCATAAATAGCAATAGCCGTTGGATTAAAAAGATAAAAGTAAAGTTTAGAGTCGTTCTGACAGTTCTGGAGTCGCGTCTGACATTCTGGAGTCGGCTCTAACTTTTCTGGAGTCGGCTCTAAATCGAAAAATCCCAAATTGCTTGAACTGGAGTCATCTCTGACTTTTCTGGGGTCGACATAAAAATCTTCTGGAGTCGACTCTAACAGTCCCGGAGTCGACTCTAAGTCGTGGCCAGAAAAACCATCGTTCTATCTTTTCTGTTGGAGTCGGCTCTAACAGTCCGGAGTCGACTCTAAGTCAATGCCATTTTCGGAGTCGACTCTGCATTCCATGTGTCGACTCTAATGTCTGCAATTCTTACCTTGACATTAGATTCGAACTAGAACTTGATTTGTCTTATGATTTTGATTAATAAATCAAATCATACACTGAAAAACTTAATCAAAATCATTAGTAACTTCAAATGTTATACTCAAATAGTTTTGTTAATCATCAAATCAACAATTGGGTCAACAGTAAAGTTCACTAAAGATTTCAATCATTAAAAAAATGAATCATTTCAAGAATGATAAGAATGAATCATTTAAAAAGAGAGATTAGGTTACCATGAACATGTGAAAAAGAGAATGGTTATCAACTATATTCGAATAACATCATATTCACATGATTTTTCTAATCTATTGCCTTCATATTTTCTGAGATCATCAACAAATATTTATTCTAATAGTATTATTATCCTCATAGATATTAAGTACCAATAGTATACTCTTTGACTTTTTTCTTGTTAAATAAAAGTTCTTTGACTTTTTAAATTTTATTTTAAATTCTAGACCATACTTATCTTATATCCCCTCTCTTAGTCTTCTCCAATATTTAGGTTTGACTTCTTGTGAAGTCTATATAATTTAAAATATGCTCTTATTTGGTTGAATCAGTTCTAATTCTATCATTTCTATTAGGCCCCCTATAAGATTTAATGCACTTGTAGATGCATAAAAGTTATATCAATCCTATTTTGATCATAATGGAAGCAGTTTAAAGAAAGTTATTTTTGCATTGTGACATTATGGATATATATATATATATATATATATATATCAATTTGTTGCTTCGAAATTCTTAAGAAATTAGTTGGGTATTATCAATCTCCTTAGGAGGAGTTCATCTGTCTTTTTTTCAGGTAACATTAAAATGATAGACATAATTTTTAGTTTAAGATATAAACAACTTGCATTCAGTCAAAATAGAGAATAGCTAAAATAAGAATTTGTAAAATAAATCTCTTGATATTTGATTGTGCTTCGAAATTCAAAACCAAAAGCAATTTTATACTTTTAAAATTCCAATTGTTGTAACATCCACTAAGGATTTTAGAAATTTAAAAAATGAATCATTTGAAGAATAAAAGAATGAATCATTTAAAAGAGAAGATCTAATTATCATGAATATATTAGAAAAGAATGATCATCAAGCATATTCAAGCAACATCACATTCACATGATTTCTTCAAATTAGTATCTTTATATATGTTAAGATCATGCTGCTGTTATCTTTATAGATGTTGAGTACTAAGAGTATACCCTTTGACCTTTATTTTACCAAATAAAAATTCAAAGAATTTTTGAATTTTATTTTAAATTCTAGATCAAAATCTTTCTTCTACTTTACTTAATGCCCCTTCCTTTAGTCTTGAAGTTTATTACAACTTTAGATATATTCATATCTTAAAGAGTCAACTCTAATTTATCTTTTCTAATAAATACCTATAGGATCCAAATGTACTTGTAGATGTATCAAAGTTATATTGATGCTATTTTGATTACGTTGGAAAGAAGTTTGAAGAAAGTAGTATAGACAATAATATTATTTATACCATCAATCTAAAAATACATATTATTAGATGATCAACTCATGCATGTTAATGCTGCAATTGAAATAGTAATCAATTTACTTTATTATAACTAACTCAAAAATTTCAATGAAATCTTTAAGACAAATTTTATCTACTAATTCTTTCATAGTATATATACTATATGCCAATAATACTAAAATAATATATGACTAACATAAACTAACTTCTTGTATTAAGCTGTAAAAATTTAAGCTTACTTCTATAGCATGTTTGAAAATAGAGGTGGGTACCGGGTCGTACAGTCCATGGGTCGGCATAGCCCAGCACGAACGGATCGGGTTTGGCACGACACAATACTATAGCCGTGCCATGTCGGGCTCAAAAAATCTGGCTCATCGGCTGCGGCACTGCATCGGGCTCAAAAAGATCTGGCCAGGGAGAGAGAGAGGAGAGGCAAGGCACGGCACGGCTAGGGCCTGGGAGAGAGGCCAGGGAGAGAGAGAGAGAGAGGAGAGGGCCAGGGCCAAGGCGGCCTTCTCCTGGGTGAGAGCCGACACCGAATCGGTTCCGCATTGGTCCAGGCCCGGCAGCGTGCCTGCCGCCTCGTCGGGCCTAGGAGTCAGTTCGGGTCCCACATTAGTCCATGCCCAGCGGCGTGCCTGCCGCCTCGCTGGGCCTAGGAGGCGACCGACGACCCCCATCGGCACCGGGCAAGCGTCCGGTGACGGTCCGACCGCTGGTGGTAACCAGTCGTGCCACCGACACAGTAATGGCGTCGTGGCCCTTGCGGGAGAATGAAAGAGAAAGAGAGAGAAAGAGAGAGAGTGAGAGGAAGGCCGCGACGGCGGTCGGCTCTAGGCTGATCGTTGACGGCCGAGCAGCCTCGGGGAGAGGCCGACAGCGACCCTGGCCACCGGCACAAGCGCCCTTGGTTCGTGTGAACCATGGGAATGAAAAAATAAAAAAAAGGGGATTGGGGATTGGGGTGGGCTAGGCCTCTGGCATGGCCCTGATGGGTCGTGCCAAGCCAAATTTTTTTCCTGACGGGTCGTGCCAGGCATGGCTCGTCTGGAGATGTAGCCCGATGGGCACTGGGCCATGCCGTGCACGGGCCATCTGGAGATGCAACCCCATGAGCCTGGGCCGTGCCGTGCCAGGCATGGCCCAGTGCCTACCTCTATTTGAAGGAAATATATTGAAACAATATATTACTAATAAGTTAGTCTATTATGTATAATCTATCATGTACAATAAATCTATTATGTACATCAACATGCATGATCCTATCATCATGAGATCTAATGCCATTATCGATTCAAAATTAATCGATTTGCAATACAAGTTTGATATCCTTAAGAAAAGTAGATATCTTGCTCATCGATTACTATAATCTTATTTTCCTATTTAAGATATGATTTAGTGATTGAAGAATAAAGAATCACTCTAAAAGAGTACAAGTAAAATTGTGTATGCCAACAAAAAATTAGAGACTAATTAATTACTCTCATGCAACCTTTCTTCTTATTTGTAATTTCAGATTTTGAATAAGGACTTAGATTATTATATAGTAAAATAGAATAATGATTTTTTTTGCAAAATAAGAATTAAGGTATCCACAATCTAATTTTATTAGTTTAAACATTGATGATTGGATATAAGTAGACTGTATAAAGGAAGCTTAACTATCACTAATGTTTTATTTATTTTTCTAAAAAAAGGATATAAAAAAGACATAAATGGGTATATTTTAGTAATATTAGTTCCATATAATGTTTTTGTCTTTGTTGTCTTTATATTTATTTCAATCAACTCTATATATAAAAAATAATAATATTGCAATATCTATGTATATATATTGAGTATAAACCAAGAAACTCTCTAACTTTGTGCATAGCTAACAGTTTCAAACAAAAGTTTTCTATATTCTTTTTTTCTTCCCATTAGCCTCCTTTAGAAATCAGATTTCTACTCTCATCATGAAGTTGATGGCAACTTAAAAATTTGTCATCGTACAAAGTCAATTTTAGTTTATTATTCTTTAATATATAGCATTAGATGAAATGGATGTAGAGCTACATGCACTTACAAAATTGTCAAAGTCATTTAGTTTTATTTCAATTAACATGATGATGAGTTAAAAGTAAATCATATGTCCTATGAATATTTAGGAAATATATTAACACCACTCATCTAATAATATCATTATTATTTGAGTGGCTGATCTTATACATAAAGTGACTAATTTGTCTTGCTTGTATCACAATTTGTTCAAGTATGCAAGATTTTACCAAATAAAAATACAGAAGAAATTTTAGCTATTTATTTATTGAATCCATATACCATGTGAAACTATGAAAACCAAATTTGATGCATAAAGATTGAGCTTTTGTATCCAAATAAACAATCCAAACTTTTATTTCTTTCCAAATATTATCAAAGGTACATAGAAGCAGATATTACAAATAAAAAGCGGTATACTTATTATTCATAAATCCATTCAGAACTTGTGCACACACGAGTCATGGTTCCTCCATTCTAAAATTTAATGCGGGGGGCTATATTGAAGATCATCAACGGAATAAACAAATCGAGCTTTATGTTCTAGCTAGGCATCAGTTGTTTCTTGATTAGATAATCGCAACATGCAAGAACTAATTTGGCTGAGGTTGTGCGTCCCAATTATTGGACTATTTGATTGCGTAAGCTCTTTTTTTTTTTTTTTTCCTTTCCCCTTCTGAACGCGTGCTTAGTGAGAGTGGTGCAGCAATAGGAAATCCTTTTGATTTTCTCAAGCCATTAACAATGATTGAAGAAGATTCCTGCATGCAACAACTTGATCTCTAGACCCAATAACCAGAGCACGTACATTGCCCCTTATATCTGCAGAAAATTCAGTCATGAATTGATTTTCTCATAGACCTCTGCAGACAAAGCAAGAGAGACGCAAGCAAGCAACTCCACGCTCGAATAAAAATCTTGCAGCACGAGCTTTGATTTGTCCAAGAAAAGTCAGCCAATAGATTACGCCACAAATAAAAGCCAGCAGCAACTTTCAATGTCAAGGAAGCCCAATACGTCATCCAATTTAGTTTTTTGTCGAACACTCTACATGAAAGCAACCAAACCCCTTGTTCGGTGGGTTGCAATGGATGTGGACCGACGAACTGCACGCGGTTGAGGGCGTGTGATTCGTTCGAGTTCTAGAGAACAGCAATTGTTGGTGCAGTTGCTTCGAAGAGACCCGGGTGGAGGGAAGGGAGGAGTAGTCAAACGGCGCGCCTGTGGACACGCAGCCGGGTCAAAGCCCTCCCGTGCTCGCACCCACTGCCGGCTCCCACAAGACACTCCGGGAGTCGCCTCTCGTTCTCCATCCAACTCCCCACTCCCCTTAAGCTAGCTTCCAATCGCTTTTCGCTTGAAATGTACTCCTTCCGTTATCTTATCCAACCCAAAGCCAGTGCAGGCCGATTAGAATGGCATCCTTTGTTGGTCCCTTTTTCTTCTTAAAAGCCGTGCGATGGCCATCCGAAGCAACTGCAAAGATCAATTGACCACACTATGCCTACCTTGACCCAACTTTTCGTTAAGAAACTTTGGGCTAAGATTAACCACCTATGGGGATGTGAAGATTCATTGAATGTTTGACCTGCAACTAATCTCGTAGTTCGAGATATCGTGGAGTGTACACTCGCCATGGGATCTGGTCAAATGGTAGACCAGCTGGTGCAGACCTGCGACGTTTCTTCTTTTTGTTGTTCTACAGTCCGGTGGTTGAACCCCTCTTTGTGAAATGAGGTTTCCAACCATTTGACCTAAACAGTCCTCATCAACAGGTCTTACAATTTTTTTTTCTTTATTATTATTATTTTTTTTAAACGAGCCTTTCTTACTTGTACGAACAGCACGCCTGCAATGGAGTTTTTGTCTTTGAAGGCCATAAAACCAATGAGAAGTAGTCGAAGAAATGGTCTTGGTGAATCTTAGTTCGACATGTCGTGGGAGATACTCATATAAATTAAGGCCGACAGTGATGCCATGATGGAGTTTCTTATGCGATTGTATAACCGTTGCGGGTGAAGCTAAAGCCTATTGCATCCCAAGTTATGATCTGACTTTTAGGTTTGAAAAATGATAATTGGCCACGCTGAGTTGAAGTAATCTCTATTGTAATTAATCTTCAGATAATTGATTCCTAGGAGGTGTCATCCCTTACGTTACAATGACCTAGGAACATGCATTATTTACATATCTGAAATTATGACATCGGGAAGAAAACTCCAATATCGGAAAGGTAACAAGGAGGGGAGACGCTGCGACTTGCTAATGGCTTTAGACGTTGAGAGTTGGACTTAAATATTTTATGCTACTTCCAACTCTCAGAATCAGGATTCCGCATCGGAAGTTATCATGAACAAGAAATTAAAAAGAATAATGAGAACCGGATGCAGCGATTCGTTGATGAAACCGTACGTGATACGTTCATCTATACATCAAAATAATAGAAAAATAAGGTCGAACGTGCCATCTTGGTAATCTATGGAGGGTATCGACCAATGGAATCGTTGATTGACTTTGCCAATAACGGAGAGCTTGTTGTTAATTAGGACGGTTGGAAGCTATTACTCATCACCTCCTAATGGAGTACAGAGGCCTTCGTACAGACGTTTTAAGTTAACGCACTACGTACTGCTGGCCCTTGGCCGTTTGGAATACTACTACCCTCTTCAAATCCTTTTGGGGGAGGGGGTGTTTTGAGGGGATTATTTTAATCAAATGTCCACGGTGTCATGCCCATAAACAAATCATAAGTTGATCATTGGTATCAGTTGGTACATCAAGGTAAGTTTCCACCTGGCTCTCTGCATCTAGATTCTCCAACAAACAGCCGTCGTTGTTGCAGGACTGTGCTACATGTACTTCTGATATTCTATTCAGCCCCCAGTTCCTGCGACAAAAGCTCTGCATCAAAGGACAAGCAGGCCAAGAGGTGCGAAGGGAGGTCTTGAGGTGGAAGAATCTTTCCTGGGACCCACCACCATGTCTACGGCTCTGCATCGGCGATGAGGAGTCGAGACTAGCCCAGTGGCATCTTATTAGCGTTCTTCTTCTCCGAGCTATATGTTCGCCTAGCTTTCCTCATATGTATTTTAAGGAATATAAATAAAGATGCGAGGACGGTCAGGCAAACTGCACCATAGACATAAAAACTGCTACCACAGCGACAGCAACAGCAACAAAAAGGTTTATATCTCCGGGGATGCTCGTGCAAAATCTAGTAAAAAATTCTGAAATCAAGTTAGGTTAGGGCACGTTCAGTGGCTTCAACTAAAGCTAGCTATCAGAGTATAACTAAGCTTGCAAATGCTCATGCCATTACACAAAGCTCCCGTAAGGACCTAGTCAAAACGAATGAAGTGGACGAGCCATGCGTGAGTCAAAGTTCAGGCCCCAAGCCTGCTGCATGCGACCTAATTGCGTCCCATTGAAAACATGCAGGTGGACCCAACCAAAGGGCGGTCGCAATAGTTCAAATCAACGGACCCATCAGTCTCAAGCGCGGGCAACCTCATTACGGAGTCAAAGATTTCAAACCGCCCAGCCAACGTTTGGACACAATCCAATATTTCGCTGGTGATGGCGGGCCACGGGGGTTGAAACTTGGAAGCACCGAAGACTTTGTAAATTCCACTCGCTCCGGCGCGAGACCACTCGTCAGTCTGGAATGGCCGGCGACCGAATCTTCACGCTGCCGGCTATTACGCCCGCCGACAGAAGCCATCCAAAATACAGGTCATAACACAATCCAAATGGATCTTTTCTTTTCCTTTCTCCAACGCTTCTCTTCAGAACATACACCAACTAAAAAGATATTGTTTGCAAGCCAAGAACAAAAAGAAAGGACACAAAAAAAACAAAACAAAACAAAACAAAAAAAAAGAAGTTTCGTAATGCAAATAACGAATATATCAAGTTGGTGTGGAAGATTGATCGATCGTTATAGTAATCGGCAAATTGGCCTTCTCATTTTCATCGTCCACCGTACTAGTTTTTAGCTGTTGCGGTTGTTTCTCATCGGGTTCGTTGAAATCGCCGTTGAGAATTCCAGCGGCGCCTGCTGCGCCGGTGAGCTTCAGCGCCCGCTCAGTCTGCAGGTCCCAGTCGGTACGGTGGATGACATCGAGCATGAGCAGGACGCATGTGGCCTGTGCAGCGAGGAGGCCGAGCCAAAGCCCTTTGAAGTCGAGCCCACCCCAGAAGGCGAGCCCGACGGCTACCGGCATCCCTACAGCGTAGAACGAGCCGAGGTTTATGTTGGCCCCGGCCCGCGGACGTGCACTTCCTCGCAGGACACCGCAGCCAGTCGTCTGCGGGCAGTTGCCCAGCTCGCACATTCCCAGGATCGGCAGAACTGATGCGGTGAGCCCTGCGATGGCTGGGTCAGCGGTGAACATCAGGGCCCAGGAGTGCCGGACCGAGACGGCAAAGCTGAGGGCAATGAAGCCGACGAGGAAGCTGCAGGAGAGGCCGACATAGGAGGCACGGCGCGCACGGTCGGGCCTCTTGGCACCGAGCTCGTTGCCAACGCGAGTAGAGACACCGAAGCTAAGGGAGGAAGGGAAATGTAGATGAGGGAAGTAGTTTGTATCAAAATGCCCATCGAGGCGACGGTGGATTTGGGGTTCAGGAGGAGGCCGCAAAGGAGGATCATAATTTCATACCACCACCATTCGAGACAGACGGAGACGCAGCTGGGAAGGGCGAGGTTGAGAAGAGAGGACCAGCCGCGGAAGCTCTCGGCGGAGGGAATTATTCCACCAGTGCTTCTGGAGATGCCGGAGAGGTAGACGTAGGCGAGGAGAAGGAGGACGAGGTTGAGGTTGGTCCAGACGGAGGCAAGGGCGACGCCGGGGATGCCGAGGCGGAGGACGCAAACAAAGAGGTAGTTGATGGGGAGGTGGAGCAGCGCGGCGAGGCCGGCAGCGTAGGTGAGGGGGAGGGTGACGGACTGGGAGCGGAGGTAGATGCGGAGTGGGTGGAGGAAAGACTGAAGAAAGAGGTCGGGAAGGGAGAAGAGAATGTAGGACTGGGCGGCGGAGGAGATGGCGGCATCCTGGCCGCAGAGGAGGAGGAGCGGCCGCATGTTGGCCCAGAGGAAAGCAATGAGGATGGAAGCCGAGAGGAGGAGGAGAATGGTCCGCTGAAGGGCCAGGCCGAGGAGGGGGAGCTTCTTGGCACCGAACGCCTGGCCGCAAATCGGCTCCATGCCCATCGCCAACCCGGAGAGACAGAGTAGCCAGTTATGTTGGCAAAGCCGATGGCGAGGGAGCCCCCGGCGAGGGAGAGGCCACCGAGGCGGCCGAGAAAAACCATGGAAATCATGGAGCGGGAGTAGATGAGGAGGCCGGTCAGCGCCATGGGCAGTGCCAGGTTTAATATACACTTGGCCTCGGCAAAGGCAAGAGAGAGCTCGGTAGGCGGCTTCGGCTTGAGTATCGGAACATCCTCTGATGGGCTCGTCGTCGCCTGCGGCTTCTGGAGCAAGGGGCCTGTGACGAAGTCATGGGGGTCTTCATGGTAGTCGCATGGGCGCGGGGAGGGAGATTCCGGGTTCACAGCTTTACACATGGCTAAGTGTTTGTTTGGTGGACTCTTTTTCTTGGTTCTCTATTCGGTTGGCCGTTGAGTTTTCCCTGGGTGCTAGAGAGAGGGCTTTGAGGGAGGAATTTAATAATAGGTTGTGAGGTATTTATAGATAGAGGGACATGAATGGTTTCTTCAGGGGAGAGGTTTGGTTAGGCGTTTTTGTAAGGTTTATGACATTCCCGGTGCTGTTCTTGGAGGGTATCGTTTGTCTTCTGGGAGCCTCTCGGGCGAGACGAGGAAAGCAGCTTGGCCTGCAAAAAAGCCTCGGATCAAAAGGATAATAAGAAAGAGGAAAAGAGTACTTCCTCCCTCTCTCCTCCCTCCTAAACTATTGGTGTGGGTTCCGCTTCAAAAAGAAACGAAAGGGATGCAGCGAGCTGCGATCCGCTCTGGGGTTTATATCCCGGGGAATCCGTATGAGTTGTTCTTGCGGAACACCCTTTGCTTAAGCTAAGACGAGAAAAAATAAAATAAAATAAAAAAGAACAAAAGAAGAAAAGTGATTTTTTTTTTTTCATGTGCGCGTATCTGCATACGTATGCACTACGTGTGATTAATTAGTGCTTCCAGCGAGCTTTAGCATCGAGCTGGGGTCAAAATGAGCACAAATTAAAATTTTTAACGATTCAAAGGTATAGGACTTTGAAGTTGAAGCTCTCTACATTTGCGGCCAGAGGTTATCCCCGTGATCAGACATTTGACCTTTTGTCCGGAGTTGAAGAAATGCAGGAGGCATCGGTGCTAGCTAGCTAGTTGGGCGTTGCACCGTTCAAGCATTGATTTATTCTATGTTGGAAGGAAGGAATTAATTGTAGCAATTTTCATTGGATTCCAACGCATTGCAGTCATGACAAGCAAGGGGTTGCTGTTAAAAGCCAATAGTCAAATGAGTTTTCCTGTACAAGCACAGCAAGTTGGATCTCACTCTGGAACCATCAATGGACGCATTCATGGAATTGAGTCATCGAACGCCCATAAATAGTGGAGTGCCTGCGTCTTTTTTCTTCGGAAACAATCTCTTTAAGGCAGCACTACACAGTGTGGGCATTATTTATCTATTGGTTTGAAAGCATGTTGCTTAATTTGTTCATCCACTCTCATCCAACGCAATACTCTGGTATTAATGCACATCCTATACTGAAGTAGAAACGCATGGGTAATTCAGTTTATTAAAAGGCATGCTCTCTTTTGATGGAAGTTAAAAGACATGCTCTAAATATAACGATTGCAACATGGCAAGATGCCAGAGTAACATGGACCTGGAAAAAACTAAAGAGAGAAAGTAAAAATAAAATAAAATCTGCCTACCTACGCTACCATGGTCAATTAAGTTCACTTAAAAATACCTGAATATATATAGAAGAAACGAATCACTAACTCCATTAACTACGATTTTCTGCAGAGCGGCTGTCTTCCGAATCGAATCTCACATGGAAGTGGCCAACGGTGATAGAGGCATGCGGCAGATAATTAATTTCTGCACCAGTGGACAATACGTACGTAGTTGTCTTAATTAGAGCCTAATTAAGTCTTGGAGCTTTGTGTATATATGGACTCACCCTGGGATATGAATTCAGTTGGTTTTTTAACTTCATTCAAGATTTACATTTACTAAAGAGAAGCAAGTACGATACATTGGTATTGCAAGACGATCGAGAGACCAGAGCGGTTGGACAACAGTAGGTAGGTCGAGCTCGGGCGGCCTCTGATGTCTGCACTCAATACATAATAACAGCCCGAATGTCCTCTTGTCGAATCCGTTAGATAGCTCAACGACAAGATGATGATGGCCCGATCGACGAGCTCTAGGGAGCTGCTCCTGCTCGCCACCGTCGGAATTAAGCGAGCGGTCGATGCCTATTGGTGTGGGGATTAATTAAGCTTGATTATGCGCCGTCCGCTTATAAATCCGTGCTCCGTACGAGCTAATTAATTTCCTTTGGATTTGTTTCTGGGTGCTTTGTGCGTACGTGAGGGCCCGCCCCAGTTGAACGGCCGAACGTGTAGTACCATGGGGGCAGCGTTACTTGGCCCCATGGTTTTTGGAGCACTTGGTTTTGCAAACCTTTATATATATATATTGGAGTCGGCCATGTAGACCTCTGTTTTGTTTCTCTCTTTGGATGGTATAACAAGGATTCTATAATATCACGAGTACGATCGCTGGTCATTGATAATTTGAGATCGAGATGGTGGAGATTGGCTTTCGATCAGTCTCCCTGCATGCAGCTTTCCGTCCCGCCACATGCCTTGGCAAAATTCTCAGGCATGTTTTGGAGCCTCCTAGCTTTAGGAGGCCGTCTTCTCCCAGCAGCGTGCGGGATCGTCGTGGATTTCGATCGGTCCCCACATGCAACCGCACGATTCATGCAGTAAACTCAGGGCCCTCGAAGTGGGAAAAGGTAGGGCTTGCCACCGGCCAGAAAGCCTTGGACGTGTCGAGCACTGGATAAGGATGAGCCAGAACGTGTTTGTCGTGACCGACGGCAGGTCTCTTGATACCGCGCAAGAAAAAGACTTTATACATCGCATCCGTTTTAGCAAGTGTGCTGCATCTTTTTTTTTTTTTTTATTGATTAATATGTATATAATATTTATTAAAATTATTAAATAATTTTATAATATTTTTTTAAAAAATTATAATACTTTAGTTTTCAAATTTATGATAGTTAAAATTAAAATATTTATTTAAAAAAAAAAAAAATTACGATACTTTAATTTAAATTTATAATAGTTTAAAATTAAAATATTTATTTAAAAAGTAAAAAAAAATTACGCATCCTAGTTTTAATCTTACAACACCGTAATTATAAATCAAGACATCCGTTCAAAAAGTTAAAAAAAAATTACGACATCCCAATTGTAAATTTATGATGCTGTAATTATAAAATTACGATACCCACTCAGAAAACGTATCTATACACAAATTAAAAAAAAAAAGCTATCTAATGTGTATTAATACTCATTCAACTTTTTTTAAAAAAATTTATATATAAACACATTTTCTGAGTAGATATTGTAATTTTATACTACGATGTCGTAAATTTATAACTGGGATATCGTAATTTTTTTTTTGACTTTCTTAATGGGCATCTTAATTTTATAACTATGGTGTCGTAAGTTTAAAACTAGGGTGTCATCTCAAATTTTGACGTGATGTTTATTAATATCGTTCACCTTTTTTTTGGAATTTATGTACAAACATTTTCTGAATGGATATCGTAATTTTATAGCTACGTATTGTAAGTTTACAACTGGGGTATCGTAATTTTTTTTTGCCTTCTGAACATGTCTTAATTTTATAACTACGATATCGTAAGTTTAAAACTGAGATATCGTAATTTTTTTAAAATATTATAAATTATTTTAATATATTTAATAAATATTAAATATATAAAATTAATAAAAAAATATAGTTCACATAAAACTTATTGTACCAAATGCATGTACAAAATCTTTTCCTGATTGCAATGTAAAGTCGCCAAGCCAAGCCGCCCAGTTCAAACGAGGAGCTGAGGGCGTTTTCCTTCGCTCTTCGATCATCAGTTCTTTCTCTTTCAAATTAATGGTGAGGGTGACATCCTTTCAAGCCAGACTAGGAACAATATTTCACCATTGAAAATATTAAAGAGAGGTGACAATTGACAAATGAAAAGTCTCATGCGCTTTAAAACCACCATGACTATGCTTTTTAAGATAAAGTCCGGCCAATCCATGTTACGTAATTGGATTGATTTTGACCCTCACTCTAAGATAGTGTTGATAGAAAAATCCATGGATAAATGTACGGATAGAGTTTATCCCCTTATCCTTGGCTATCCATTGATCAAAATGCCCATGGGATAACCTTTTTTTACTCTTATTTGGAGGGATTATTTTCTCTAGGGAATAAATTGAGGGGATAATATTATGGTTAACCATGGAGCTTTATTCCCTGCTATCCCTTATAGTTATGACTTTTGGGAATAAGAGGATATCCAGAGGATGTGCTTTCAATAAACCCACCATTGTTTTTGGTAGAAATATAAAAGCAAATAAATAGCAATGATCAATGCACCGTGAGACTGAAATCACTTAAAAATACTTCTTCAAAATATGAATTGAGCTTGAGAAAAAAATTTTCAATTCATTACAAATGAGTTACGGTTTATCTTAAATAATAAAATGTTAACGTTCGAATGACATATTTATGATTATTCGTATACCATTAATAGATATTTTAGTTTCACATAATATAATTTTTTTAACATTAATGTTAACTATATACATGTTACGACGATATAACATTGTACTTAGATTATTCGTTATAATAACATTATGGGTTTCAGGGCCATATTAGGAGATGTTGACCGTTGTTGGCCTTGGAAGTTTAGATGGAAGCGTAAACATAGAGCCATAGAAGACTTTGCATCAAAGAAATAGTCAGTCAACTGTTTATATCAAGGGAATACTAGAATTGCAATAATAGTATCCATTGGTTAATCAAAACAACTCAAGTGATTGAAAAAATTCTTTCTATGTTAATACATTTCTAGAGATTAATTGAAAAAATAACCCTGCCAAAATTTTAGTTGATAAGTTTATAATAGTCTACATAACAACCCCATAAATCAATTAGCGATGCCTTAATATTCCACAAATGATGGATTAATTTCTTAGTATCTTCTTGAAATCGTTCTTTGTGTTAATGACATAATTATATGGCTTAGACACTAAGGTAGTGTTTGATAGGAAAAATATTATCCATGGATAAGTGTACGGGACAGAGTTTGTCCCCTGGCTATCCCATTGATCATATCAAATGCAAAAAGATAAATCCATAGGATAACTTTTTTTTACTCTTAATTTGGAGGGATAACCAGCTATTCCTACATTTTCTAGGGAATAAATTGAGGGGATATCCCATGGTTAACCATGGATTATCCCTTTGGTTAACTTTATTCCCAGCTATCCCTTAGGTAGTGTTTGATAGAAAAAAATTATCCATGGATAAGTGTACGGGATAGAGTTTGTCCCCTGGCTATCCCTAGGGATATCTTTTGGCTATCCCATTGATCATATCAAATGCAAAAAGGTAAATTCATGGGATAACTTTTTTTTACTCTTATTTGGAGGGATAACCAACTATTCCTGCATTTTTTAGGGAATAAATTGAAGGGATATCCCATGGTTAACCATGGATTATCCCTTTGGTTAACTTTATTCCCAACTATCCCTTATAGTTATGACTTTTGAAAATAAAAGGGGATATCCCCTCTTATCCCCTATTTCAAACACTACCTTATAGTTATGGCTTTTGGGAATAAAAGGGATATCCTCTGGGGATGAAGATATCCCCTCTTATCCTTTATTTCAAACACTACCTAAATGAATTGATGAGAAAGACCCTACTCAAAAATACTCGATGGATTCATGAGCAATGTTAATTTTTCCCCTTTGTTTTGTTCCGGAGACAAAAAAAAATAAAAATAAAAATGAGGAGAGCCATAAGCCATTCATTTTATCCAAGCCTTGGGAGTGGGCACAATTTTCTCTTCTCGAGGACCTTTGACCTCGATCCGCTGCACATGGGAACGGCATGGGTGTCACCTTCCCAATAATTTGATGCAAGTGGGTCGTGTAGGCCTTCTAGCTCCGGTGTGTTCTAGATCACCTTGGCTTTTCCTGCCACTTGGAACCGTCGTTCTCTGGTGCGAATTATCAGAGACAAATGGAGGGAGACCACGATTCTAGTTGGGGTCCATCGATCGTCTCTGACCCCCAATTCGTTTTCAAACCGGTTGTGCACGTCCCCTCATTGTGCCCTTGGGTGGATCCAGCATTCAAGTCCCCTAAACGACCAGCAATCACACACTCTTCATAAGTCGTCACCATCGACTTTCGCATAAAATTCAACATGGCTCAATGAAGTATTCCGCTGTAGATGCATGCTAAGAAAGAAATCTAGGAACTCAGGGATACCCTCAGCCCTTACAGTAATACAAGACAACGATCCGCGTCGTAGAATTTATGCTCTTATCCCGGATTTGTTCAAGCGTTTCCCATTGAGCTAGTGACATCCTTGTGCTTTCGGCACAATCGATCGTCGCGTCAAGGAAAGCAATGTTGGCAATAGTGGCGGTCTATGGAAGGCAAAGTAAGGTGGCTTATAACGGTGGGAGGACGCAAGGGGAGGGGGTCCGGTGTATTCAAATGGGAACCTTCTTTCGGCTTCCAAAAGTCCTCTCAACGACCGTGTGAATGTCTGAAGTTATGCCACCCAACGTAGATATGCCGACATGGTTTTAAAAGCGGTTGGTTTGCAGACAAACAGGATGCAAATAGATTCAACTCGAGTTTCAAGTGTTCCCATATGGGATGGGATTTTTCATTTATCACGCCATGTCTTAGACGTTTGCAGTACAACCCAATCTGCGCTAAGTTTGAATCTCCAGACATCTTGGAGGTTCGGCTTTGATGTCGGAAAGTGATGCGCTTTTGAAGTCAACGTGAGTTGGCAGCGAGAGAGCCGGTCAGTCTTGATGTTTTTTCTTGGGAGGGCACCGTTGAAGTACGAGGCGGGTGATCCAGATGCTGTACGCAGTACGCTATATACGATATATCTGGACCCTGCTGTTTTCACAAAATTAATTACTCTCTGATCGTGTGGACGGGCAAGCTCGTGGGAGAGGAGTTAGCACCTTGTTGCTAGTTTTCTTTATTAGAAAAATACTGATATTTTGAATCGTTTGATACGAAACTCTAATTTTAATTATGTGTATTTACGCAGATTCTCAAATAAGTTTTCTTTAATGATCTATTGATCAGTTGCACAGCAGACTCCATTACAATCACAGAAACATTTATTAATTAGGAGGTTGGTCTCTCTCTAGATCTAGCAAGAGAAAAATCTTGGCCGACAGCAAAATAAGGACGGAACTTAGCCCTTGGTGTAACTTCGTCAACTTTACCAACCAGCACCTTTCTTTCTCAAATATATATGTATATTATTCCAGCACCTTTCTTTCTCCTATACATATATATATATATATATTCTAGCGTTAGCCTTATATGTCCATATTAATGGCCATTGACTTGAACACCCAAAAAATAATTATATTTTCATCGAAGTTGACTTTGAATTAGTCATTCAATCACGGTCAATACCCTAGATCGAGGATTTGTACGGATGACTTGCTTTGCTTGTGGGACTTTTGGAAATAAATTGATGATGATTTTAAGCTTTTGAAAATAAATTGATGATAATCTTAAGTGTTCCAACTTGCAATATATGCATTAAGTTAGAAAAATCTTATGAAAACCTAATTTAAATGTTTGCTAGCTAGTTGCACTTTTTGCCCTTTAATTGTAGCTTAATTGGCTCCTTCTTGCATTAAAGTATTATTTGGATATTTTAGTTTTTTTATCTAGCCATTTTATTGGGACATGATCCATCTCTCTTTGTTAGCTAGTAAAACTTCAAATGACTCTTTTTTTTTTTGTGTGCTTCTCATAAGTTTTGTATATTATAATTTACTCAACACAACTAACTAGGTTAGTGCAAAATAATTTAAATATTGTTAACTCATAATAAATTGAGTTCTTATTTAACTTTGACAAAGCATCCATTTAAAAATATCTAATTATTTTCATATTCCTTATAGGATATTATTAGAAGATGTCCACTTTTTTTTTAATTTTCAGAGGATAAAATTATTCTTATTAAGAAGGAGAAGAATGATAATTCAATATTACTTATGCAAGATGGGTTGATCTCTCATGCTATATATTTTAATTTATTTAAATATATATATATATATATATATATATATATATATATATATATATATATATATATATATAGCACCATTCTCAGCTTATACCTCATCTGCTTCCTAAAGTATCGATTAAAAATTAGTTTTCAAACATAAATACATGTATGATTGGAGATACCATTTATCTCTCTCTAAGAAAATATAGGAGTTAAATATGAATAAATTCTTAAAAAATACTAAAGAATATATGTTCCTTTCTTTTAGCTCAAGAAAACATGATCCCTCTCCCGTTCCTTGCACCTTTTATATTCTATTTGTGTCAATTCTTGTGAACCTCGTTGCAATTGATTGTGATCTACTTCAGCACCTTTGATGTCCCCTTTTTGAGTTAACCCTTTCTCACCCTTGTTTTCAACATTGATCAATGATTTGGGGTACAATCATCTTCACATTAATCGACCGACATGGAAGGCATCAGGACTCACTTTTGGGCTCTAGCTCCCCAACTACGATGCTCAAAAGAAGTAAACTCTTCACCGTAGTAAAGGATAGCTACATAAACTACAAATTTCAAACATCGACAGGGCCGAACATTCTCCAAACCTCGACAGGGCTAAGACCGAGCTTTGGCTCCTCTTGACCAACATCATCCTTACCTAAGTTATGTCGAACATCTCGGAAAACAAGGTCACCCCAATCGCAAGAATCTTAGAATGAGCCTCCTTAAATAAAAATGGGAGCCGGATACGACACCCCCTTCATGATCGGTGGGATCTTAAATCCATCGATAAGGTATACGTCAATCAACCTTATCAGCCACCAACTTTCATAACTACTTTCGAGGAATCAGATAACAACTTACCATCTCGGAAGCGTATAAATATCAGGTCCCAGGACCTTTCAGGTAAGCACGCAAATACCCCTACCAATGCCATTGCCCTTCAGAAATCTTCTCTGAAGCATCCTTCTCTAGATAACCTTCTCCATATTATCTTTGGCTAAAGATCTTCATTGACTTGAGCATCAGAAGGTCTTTCACGGGGACCATTCACCTCAATCCCTATGCAAGGACTGTTTTGCAGGTTCGCTAGAATGGGCGAACGCCATCCGGATCCTGATGTGTGCTGACATCTCGACCCAAGGTTGAAGAACGAAAATCTACAACAACAGATTGGTGCTAGAGGAAGGGCCCCAAGTCTCTCAAAACTTGAAAATCTAGGAGAAAAGGTTCAAACAAAAAGGACATATCTTCGATGGCGAACTACAAAAGGATGACTATGGATGCTCTAGATCAGGCCGTCTCTCAAAGGCCTAATTTCTTGCAAAATATGGCATCCTCACAACCGCCTCAGCCCGCTGTTCCATCTCCACTCGCAACCCCCATTACATAGGACCAATTCGGTGCGTTAGTCCAACAAGTTCAAGCATTGGTGCAGTTGGTGCAGGGCGTCCATGGAATCTCTCCCCCAATTACGCTCAATCAACAACATTCCAACGGAGTAGCTATACCGGTTCAACCAATAGCTCCTCTATCCAATCAGTTCAAAGCTGTGAGTCTCCCACAGAAGCTTGACCATGAGGTGGAAGCCGAGCCCTTTGCCATAAAGTACTCCGATAGGGGTATACTTGCCCACTATGATGAAGGATTCGGATGACCTTGTCTGAGCCTGCAACTTATGCCAACACCATTCAAACATCCAAAGACTTGCGTCAGCATCTCTAACGCCAATCATGGTTGCCTGGCCCTTTGCAAAATGGGGTATAGACATCCTCGGCCCATTTTGCCCTGCCACTGAGAAGAGAAAAATCTTATTTGTAGTCATCGACTACTTCACAAAGTAGATTGAAGCCAAAGCAGTTGCCCAGATTACCGAGGCCCGAGCCAAGGACTTCGTCTGATGATCCATCATTTGTTGATTCATCCTTCCATATATAATCATTACCGACAATGGTCAGCAGTTTGATAATCCGAGGTTTAGCAAATTCTACGAGAACCATGGCATCAACCATCGGCTAACTTTGGTAGAACACCCCCAAACTAATGGCATAGCAGAGCTAACCAACCGAACCCTGATGCAAGGATTAAAACCTTGATTAAATAGAGCATGCGGCAGATAGACGGACGAGCTTCATCACCTCCTCTAGGCCTATCGAACAACTTAAGGAATCCCAATAGGAGAAACTCCATTTAGGATGGCCTTCAACATCGAAGCTGTCATCCTAGTCGAGATAGGCCCACCTTCGCCTAGAGTCGAAAGGTACTCTGAGGAAGCGAATGATGAACAACTACAAGCCAACCTCGACCTAATTGAAGAAGATAGAGAGAAAGCTCACATCAGAATGACCGCATACCAGCAATGCATGGCCCGATACTACTCTTCCCGAGTAAAGGGAAAGCTCTTCCTTTTCGGTGACCTGGTGCTTCGCAATTCTTCGGTCTCTAAACAAATGGAACAAGGTAAGCTAACACCAAACTGGAAAGGTCTATACCAAGTGACAGAGGTCATTAGGCCTGGCACCGATCAGCTTTAGGACCTCAACGAAAAATCTATCCCCCAAACATGGAATTCAAACAATTTTTGGATATATTATCAGTAAAGTATTCTTAAGTTACTTTGCTCATTGTAATATACTTCTTCATATGTGAACGTCTTTTCTCCAAATGACCATCTTCCTCAAGATATTGATGAGAAACATGTTTTCTCCCTATCATTGATTTAGTGGATCTTTTTTTCGAACATCGGCAGGGCCGAGTCATCTTTGAACTTCAACAAGGCTGAGCGATATCTCTGTACCTTGGTTGCATCAAGTAAAACATAATTTTTTCTTTGCACCTCGGCAAGGCCGAGTTATCTCCGAACCTCGGTAGGGCCGAGCGATATCTTCATACCATGGCCATGCCAAGTAAAACATAATCTTTTCTTCGTACATTGGTAGAGCCGAGCAATATCTCCATACTTTGGCTGCACCAAGTAAAACATAATCTTTTCTTCGTACCTTGATAAGGCCGAGCTATCTCCGAACCTTGGCAGGACCGAACCAACTCCGTACGTCGGTAGGACCGAGTGATATCTTCATACCTTGGCCGCGCCAAATAAAACATAATCTTTTCTCCGTACCTTGAAGGACCGAGCTATCTCTGAACCTTGGTAAAGCCGAGCTATCTCCGTACCTCGAAAGGACCGAGTCAGAAACTACTCTGCTCCATCTATGAATCCTGAAAAGTGCTAAGTCCCTATTTTTTCCTATCTCTGGACCTTAGTGAAACCAAGTGCTTCCTACTGTCTCTCTGAACCTTCAGTCAGGTTGAGACACCTATTAGTTCTCTCCTTGACCCTTTATCGGGGCGCTCTTATATGGCTTTCAATGGCACTCGAGAGGCTAAGAAAGCAACAGAGTGAAAGTCATTCAACAAAAAGCACAGTCCGCATAGAATTGGAAAAGAAGAAAGAAATTTTCATTCATTTAATTCCTTAGTACAAGAGAATTATAAGAGCACCGTCTCCTACACTCTCCAATGCCCCTCAAGTTTCTTGGAGGTCTGCAGGATATAAGGGGTGAGAGTGTCCAGGCAATCAATGCCCAAGTTAAGGAAATTCATTTTCTGGGACAACTTCTTCCTTCTAAGGTTCACCCTCTAACTCCGTCGGATGGCAACCCTTTAGGTCTGAAACCTAACCAACTGCAAGCTGTGCTGCACCTTCATTAGCATCCTATTCTTCATCAGCTCCTTTGCTGGCTCCTTTACCTTCTAGGTCCACATTTCTTCAATCTTTTCTGTCAGTGAAGGAGGTTTGGAGCCAGCTTAGATTTTCTCCTTCCTATGGCTTGGCAAGACCGGGCGAGATGGTTCTCACCTTTCTTGCGCGGTTTGTTCTTCAGCGGCTCCCTCACCTGGGCCCCAGGATTTGGATTGGATGCCAAAAAGGACCAAGAGACCTTCGATCTCCAGTGTCAACATGTGCAGAGCCTTGTTAAGATCCTCACATATGTTCCTCCCTTGACCAAGGGAAACAACATCCTTGAATTAAGGCACCAGTGCTCTTGCTTTCGAACAAACTTGTACACAAAGATGAAACCCGCAACATAGTACCAGCTATCCAACGACACCATCAGGAGATGGATGCCATGAAACTCCATCAGCCCATCGAATGCCAGACAGAGGACGGATGAGTAGAACATCCCAAAGTTGCCTCCCTAATGGAGGATGTTCGATTTAAGCAGAGAGCAAAGTGACAAAGTGCCAAAGATTTGAGAGGATGTGGCTGGAAACAATGCTAGTCTCCCCCTTTTTAAAGCTATCAAATGCAAGAACAAAAGACATTAATAGAGAGTTCCCAAGAATTGAATTCTCTTGGCTCAAGCACTATAACCTCTGATTCAGCCACGTGTTGCCTAGTTGGTCGCCTTCAGCTAGAACCTGAAAAGACCCTCCTCGCTTGACAAGATGGAATAATGGTGCATTGTATTAGAAATGGTGCCCCCTCAATTTCAACATTCATTTGTGGGAATTAACTGCTTGGATCCTATTCTCTAAGCTCAAACGAAAATAGTGAACTAAGGAGTGGGGCCCTAGTGATGCACGTAAGAAATCTTTCACCTAAGTTAGATGGCGTAAATATGCGGTAGAACCCACTTCTAGGATATGACCTACCAACCGCAAAGCTTAAACCTCGGTAGGGCCAAGCTATTTCTCTAAACCACGATAGGGATGAGCAATTTCTTCAAACCTTGGTAGGACCAAACTATCTCTATGAACTTGGCATAGCCGTGCTATCTCTCCGAACCTTGGTAGGGCCAAGCACCTAAATCCCCTGAACTCTCAATCGGGCCAAGATATCTATGAAATTTCTCTTCGATACTTTAATTGTAGCATCTCTACACTATTTTCATGAAGCCTAAGTGGCCTAGCCCGACAATCACAAGGCATTCTGATGAAATGACTACCTAGCGGTCTATGGAAAAAAGCACAGGCAAATAAATAAAGTTTTTAGTGAAAGGTATTGCTCAAAAGCAGATGAAAAGGGAAAAGAGAAAAATTCCTTCATTAAAAGTCATCGCGGAATTACAAGTGCCCCCAAGCATATGAAAATGTAAAAGATCCACTACATTACAAAAAGGATTCAAGGATTGGCTGGTGTTGCACCTTCCTTAGAAGAAGCTACCATATGCGGAAGTTTTGGAGCAGGCTGGCCTGACTCTTCGGCGACATGGGGAAGCCCCACTGAGTCTACCTCCATGGTCTCTTCAAAATCAATCTTCAGGGCATCTTCTTCGTACTCAACATCGGTTGACAAATGGGACGCGATCAAAGGATTGGCCGGAGATGGAACACATTATCCCTCATCCTCAAGGAACAATAAATCCAGGTCTGGATACTCCTGGGTGACCCTCTGCCATGCTCCCTCACCGCCAATTTGTAAGCATCCTTGGAGAACAGAAGCTTTTCCTCGATAAACTCGACTGAGCTTAACCTTCTTCTTGGCAAGACCCGATGAGCTCGAACGGGATTGCTTCTCACCGGCCTTGTCCCTTAAAGTATTCTTTAGTACCTCCCTCAGCCGAGCTCCGAAGTCCAACTTGGCTGCTAGAAACAAAGCAATTGAGTAGTCAATTACACACAAGCAAACACATATAAAGCTTGATAAGTAGAGTATTAAGCTAAAACTTACCTTGGGGATCGATGCTACTGAGCCCTGCATTGAAAAAGGCATCCTCAGCTAGCAGAACCCCGACTGACAATGCTGGGCCATTGGATAAGGTATCCAGGTCCTTAATCTCCTGCTTCAATAACCCTGAGGCTCTATTCAAGTCCTTGAAAAAGCTATCCTATGATCGAAGAAAGTGGCACTCGCCGCTCCATTGGACGATGAAGAAATGGTACTTCTACCCTTTTATCGAAAATGGAGCCCCAAAATCCTTTTGAAGGCCATCCGAGGGCCGATGTAGGGCCAAGAAAAATCTCGAGGGAAGACAATATTATGACAGGCTTGGAACAGAGGCACCATGGCTATTACTCCTGCGAACTTGCACACGGAGACAAATCCCATAACGTGTCTCCAACTATTCGGTGCCATTGCCGAAGAACAAATGCCGTTAAACTTCATCATGCCTTCGATGACCAAATGGAGGGAAAGATGGACGTCAGCTTTAAAACTTTCTTTATAGAAAAAGACCCCGAACGCCAATACTTCTGATGCCCTCTGCTCAGGACCTGACACTTATAGGATAAAGTCACCAGAAATCCAATATTCCTGACGGATTCTTTCCAAGTCCACCGGAGTTATGGTTGACGGAATATAAGATGGGTGCTCTATGTCCTCAAGGTGAATAAGGGATGAACTGGCCATGATGCTCTTCTGCTGGAAGATATTTAATCTCAAAGAAGAATAAGGCCAAAGATTTGAAAAGGCATAACTGAAGAAGACACCGATTACCCCCTTTTAAACCGCATTAGCAAAAGGAAAAATATTGCTACGGTGAAATATCATTGGCGAGAAACCCTAGGGATTGCGAACCTTCGGTGCAAGCGTTGCAATCCCCGATTTCGCCACTTGTTGTTCCACCAACCATCCTTGATAGGAAACTGAAGAGACTTCCCTCATCTAACAAGCGAAAATGATGGCATGACGGCTCAACATTTATGCCGCCATCATAACGCGCCTCCATGGATTTGAATTCCGCCAGTAAAATTTGGCCACCAGGACTCTACTCTTTAGGCCCAAACAAGCACTTTGGACTAAGAAGTGGGGGGCAAGTGATGCCGAGTAAAACCATCTTTGCATCAATCAACCAACGTGGTAGGCAGTAAGACCCACCTTTGGGCTCTAACTTGCCAACTGTGATGCTCAGAAGAAGTTCACTTTTCATCACAGTAAAGGATAGCTGCACCAACTACAAATTTTCAACCTTGACAGGGTTGAGCCAAGCATTGAAACCTCAGTAGGGCCGAGCTTTGGCTCCTCTCGACCAACATCATCCTTGTCCAAATCACACCGAACATCTTGAAAAACAAGGTCACCCCAATCGCAAGAATCTCGAAACGAGCCTTTCTAAACAGAAACAGGAGCCGAATATGGCACCCCCTCCATGATCGATGGAATCTTAAATCTCTCGATAAGGTATATGTTAATCAGCCTTATCAGCAATCAACTTTCACAACTACTCCCGAGGAATCAGATAATAACTTACCATTTTGGCAGCGCATAAATATCAGATAGTAGAGCCCTTTAGGTAAGCATGCAAACACCCCTACTAACGCTATTGCTCTCCAGAAACCTTTTCTGAAGCATCCTATTCTAAACAACCTTTTCCACCTTATATGTGGCTAAATATCTTTACTAACTTGGGCATCAAAGGATCTTCTGCAATGACCATTCATATTAATCTCTGCGCAAAGACTATTTTGCATATTCACAAGGATAAAAAATGCTACCTGAATCCTAACGTGTGCTGACATCTTAATTCCAGGTTGAAGAATGAAAATATGTAGCAACAATCAATATCACCTCCTTTTTGCTATCCCAGCACAACATCCTAATGATATTAATAACAATCATGTTAACTCAAGTCACTTTTGCAGCAATGCTTTATCAATAGTGTTTAAGATATTTTGTCTATAGCTTTGACCTTTAGTATAGTCCTCACTTTTTGTGATACGCTCTTCTTTGACCCTTTATACCTCTTCTATTGGAATAGTGTCTCCCAGCACAATTCTTTAAATACCCTTCCCTTGCAATTTGAGCTTTTAGAAAACGCTTTATGTACCGGCATGCACATTGATCATGCACTTGCACAAAGCGCACACCAAGCATGCGCATTGGCCATGCCCTCGTGCAAGTGCACGTGCAAAGCATGCTCATGCGAGTGCACGTGCGGGATGCACCACAGTCCAATGGGCCATGACACTCGTGCTCGTATGGATGCGCAGTCATTGGGCTATGGCGCGCCCTGTGCTTGTATGGGCGCACACGACCAATAATTATACTCGGTGCATACTTTATGTATCAAAAGCCGGTGCATAAAAACTTTTCCTTAAGCTTTTTCTTCAACAAGTTCGAGGGTCCCAAACTCAGCCCTCTTCTGCAAGAATGAATGTAAGGGATAGATAAAAGTACAGACAAATATCTCATCCTTGAAAAATTATAGAGGTTCAAAAATAATTCATTAATTAGCTAAATCGGTTGACAAAGAAATTCTTTTTTATCCAATTTAACGATAGATGGCAAAGGTTAAAATTATTAAAAATTTATCAAAATTAAAAGTAAGTATTAAAGCAAATCTAAAAGGGGGTTGTACTAAAGTGGTTGCATTTTTTTTAACAAAGCAAAATAAATATTACATGCTATTATTATAAATCTGTTCTAATAACTAGAGAGAATTAGAGTGTTAGCCTTGCTTTTGATACATTGTTTTTTAAGCAACGAGTTAACAAGAGTAGCTCTGCTATAGATACTACTGATCTTCAAATTTTAGGAAAGGCAAGATTGAATTTCATATTGCTTGATTTAACCATCAATAACCATTACTAACTTGATAAATTGATACTTTCATCATGTGTAACATTTGGTATGGGTTAAAATGAAGCAGAGATAAAAGTAGCAATAGTAACATTACATGATGCAAATTTTAAAACCGTAAGAGTTTCTTTATAAACTTTGTTACATATATAATTAAGATTAATTTTAAAAAAATAAAAATATTATTAATATTTTATTAATATCATTAATATAAAAGAAGTGAAATAAAAAGGTAATAAAATTATTACATATTTTATTAATTCTAATATTTTAATTCTTTTTCATCTTCTAAATAATGTTTGCCTTTAATCATGGTAACCTATCATTCATAGGTTAATAATCTAGGGGTAAAAGAGAAAAAAAATATCTTTCTAAAAAAAATATATATTACTAAACAACCTTAAAAGAATGTAAAAAAATATAAAAATAACTTTTCATTCTTTAACCTCATATTAAATGCACTCATATATGACTTGACTAAAGTTAGTAAATCTTCTATGAATGAAGGAAGGGGGTTGAGTTTTGTCAAAACTCGTAAAGCCATGTACCCCGTGGCATACGGACTAAATCCACTAGCTACGAACATATTGCTAAAAACCAAGTCACGCTCATCACGGGGGGAAAAAAGGGAGGGCAGAAATTAGAACTTCCAACACCGTACCCTTGTAGTGCACGTGCAATTAAAAGGTCACAAAACCACCTACAAGATTAACCAATGCCACACCCTTTGCTTCCTTTTTTTTTTTTTTTTATGGGTAGAAAAGTTGGAAATAAGGCCACACCCTTTGCTTCCTTCCTTTACGGGCAGAGATATTGTAAATAAGATTAACCAATCCCACACGCTTGGCCTTCCTTCCTTTATGGGTAGAGAAGCTGTACATAGGAATAACCAATGCCACACCCTTTGCTTCCTTCCTTGTGCAATTAGTTTTATATAACTGTGCTACGAAGGGTATACAGTAGAGGGGGTATCATCATAAAATTTATGGCGGTGATCCAGCCCAAAGTAGATCGGAACCATTAACAACTAATGTGATTGTTAATAAACCACCTTAACCCAATAACATATGCAGTTAGAGGAGTCACCAATGTGTATTAAGCTTCATCCTCTGTTCTTTTATATTTCTGGCCACGCATGCCGAGAGATAAACAAATAGAGATATAACTTTAATGAAAATGCTAAAATTTATTAGTCTGAAGGAGATATGAACTGTTTGATCTTCAGCGACCCTCACTCATGTTCATATTATTAGTTAAATCCCTCATGGAATAGTTGTAAATATCAAATCATTTCTTCCAATCCACGCTGGATCAAGTCGGTAGAAAATGAGTAAATCAAGCATCATGTTTCTAACTTTTTTTTTTTTTTAAATACCAAAACTTTTCGAGAAAGATGGTCAAAAAAATCCATGAGTTGAAGATTGACCTGGAAGCTCCTCCGGTAAAACACGTCACATCTTCCTGCATGCATCGGAAGGCGGTAATGGCGTAATGCCATGATTGCCGGTCCACCTTGACAGCACGATGGGGGATGCGTCAAATATTGGCTTGGAGAGGGTCCCTCCGCAAGCCGAGCACATGGAAACGGCCACGGTTCGGTGCTGGCCAGACAGAGGCACCCCAAGCCGGCATCTAACCCGACAAGCCAGGGACGTGCCACCGAGCCAATGGGGAGTCGTCACGTAGGGGTCGCACCGGCGCCCAACTCTTTACCGTAGGATCCACAGGGGGAAGAAAAGACGTGGAGATGGAAAGAAATGAGAAGGGGAATGACGCAAAAAGACGTGGGGTAGAGTGTTGTTGGCTGGCAGGCAGCTGAGTGCCCTTCCGAGCCTCCCTCGGAAGTCGGATTAATGCCCTTGCCTGAGCCTGACTGCCCGCCCTCGTGATGGGACTGCCGGGAATCCAGACCAGTACAGTAAAAGGGCTCCAACTACGAAGATGGGCTGGCTTGCTTTTGCGTGCGCGGTGGAAATGGTGTCTGGCTTTTAACTCAGCAGGGGAAGGAAAACGCCGCTGTGGGTACGTGACAGTGCTTCTTCTTCTTCTTCATCTTCTTCTTTTTTTTATTTTCCCCTTCCCCTTGATGGTCTTATAGACCAGCTGGGCTGATATCTCTCTTCTTTTACAGCCTTATCCGTCGCAGAGATTCGAGATCTAAATCTTAGTTATAACACCGATATCGCTATAATATTAGTTAAAGAGCGTAAAATTTTAACAATTTATATAAAAAAAAATAATCATTAAAAACATCATGCACGGTGTATGTGTGATTGTATTGTAATATCGTAATATTTGTCTTGCTGTTGCCCACTTTAAGCTTTGTTGCCAAGGAAAAAAATTTATACGAATTAAACATTTATATGAATAAAATTTATACGAATAAAATTTAATGAATTTTATTGCATATTATACGTGCATTTATACGTAAAAAATCAATTCGCATGATCAATAATCATTTATTACACTGAAAAACGGCAGCAAATCTTTTTTCTTATTATCAAAGCAAAAGCTGTGGTTGATGGACTGTGCTTTGCAAGTCAAGTCATAAGCTAGGCTAGGCTGTCCTCGAATCATATTGACCGGAATGGTATACAGTCCATGGTGTCCCCAACCAATGTAGGGACGACATACTGCATTTGGTTTGAAAATAAGAAAAATAGTTTCAATACTAAAAATTATGTTTGCTGAAATACTTGTCATGAGTTGCGTCAGTATTCTTTTGAAAATAGCTTTTATATGATGACAACTTCGTTCTTAGAAAGGTAAAATGTCAGCTAGAAGGTGCTTTTACGTCAAGGAATGGCCTGGCAGCTTCCCATTAAAATAATTATACTTGTCGTAAATAAATTTGATTGGCATAACTATTACGCCTCTTTAAACATTGTTTGCAGGTGTAAACTTATTCAAAGTCAAGCTACCTCCTACTCGAGCAGCATTGGCCCTTATCATGGGTCAAGCTTCCGAAAAAATATGATAAAAATCGCCGTCTTCAAGCATATCATTCTGAAAAAAGAGAGTTGTTAAACATAGTTGTTCACCATACCATCACGAAAGCCTTACCAGTAAATATGCTTTTGATCCCAAAGTTTATCAAAATATATGTTAATCTAAGCATAAAATCATATAAAATTGATGACATGGTTAACGATATCAAAAATATAATAGTTTTAAAAATATAAAAATTAAATAATAATAATTGATAACTTAAGAATTAAAATAAATTAAGTGATTAAAAATATATTTTAGCCCAAATTATCCAGAAAGCTCGGGCATCAAAGCAGCAGACGCCAGTTTCTCCGGGCCTAAAAGTCACAGCTGCTAAGGCCCAGTCTACATGTAAGACACAAACACAATGGGATTCAGGTAAAGCCTTGCTACGCCTGATGCGATGCAACAGATGGTGTACCGCACATGCAAGCATGCCAAAGGCATGCCCTTAGCAAGCCCACGCTGCATGCCAATCATTGAACGCAACCTACATCACATGCACAAAAACTTTTCAATGGGATTCATTCATTGGACCATTTCGTTCGGACAAACATTTTGGTCACTTCAAATTGTTGCAGATCATACATAGTTTGGTGCTGTTTCCGCATCTCAACATCCTGCAGGCTGGGCAAGTGACAAAATAATTGAAAGAAGGTTGACTTGACTTCCATGATTGATGTTGGTCATGTTTATATGCGCTATTCGAACATTATTTTAGAAAATCTACAGCATTTGAGAATCCAAACATCAATATTTCAGCATCATACGTTGATCTAGAGTTATTGGAAGAATAGAGATTGCCCCATCATCCACAATCCCTATGATATCGGGGTATTATTGGCATTACTGTAGGTTTAAAGATGGAGAACGATCTTCATGGTGTCTTGGACTTTGCTGGGGCGGGAAGCAACTGCACCACGTTTGGCAAATGGGTGAATCAGAATCCGTCAAAAGGAAACGCCCCCTCACCATCTAAAGTATTAACATTTACCTGATAACAGGAAATGAGTGAGGAGATAAAGCCAAAACCTCCCGTTACGCGAGGAGTGACCTCCTTTGGTGCCAGTTGAAGCAGCCCGATAGCAACCACTATATCCATAGATGCCTTCACCAGAGATAGCAACCTTGCATTTGACTGTTTGAGCTTGCTGCGATATTGCTCGTCCTGCAACCACACAAAGAAAACATCTGTCAGTTAAAATAAGAATATTAAGCACAAAATGAAACAAATGAGTATCATGGCAACCTACTTCATATTTATCAGCATGCTTCAGCTCCTTCTCTAACTTCTTCATTGACGCAGATATCCTTGCAAGCTCCGCCAGCTGGAAGCAACATAAATTTACATCATAATTGAGGAGCAGATGGTGAAAGATGGTTATTATGCATCATAGTGCACCTGACAATAATATGTATCTAACAGGCTGCAAATAAACCACGTTATTCATGAATATAGCTTGGTTTGGCTCCTGACAGGCTCATTTGAGCTCATTCGGTAAGGAAACAATCCCAGCTTAAACCCCATTGTTCATTTCATTAACAAGCAAACCTTTCTGGGCAAACAAAAATGTGTGGACCTTCGAACTTGGCTAAAGAAAGGCTTGTCCAAGCTTTTGTTTACCAGGAAAAGGACCAAGCTAGAACATTTTCAACTAAGCGCTTTTTGAGAATTGAGAACCCCTTTTATTTAGTAAGCCAGCCTGAGGAGACCCTAGCTCAGTTTAGCTCGGTCTATTTGCAGCCCCACAAGCAATAGCATGTCTCTTGTAAGAAGAGGTAAAAGGTAACAAGAAAAGCACAAACCTCAATTATAGTAGTGCAAGTTGAGGAACCCATCCAGCAAAAAAGGGATATCCTGCTAATTAGATCTGCACGTTCTTTGTTCTACAGAAGCAATATTTAAACAATCATAAACAAATCACTTCCAAAAGAGGAAAGGTTAAAAAAAAATCAGAAAGAACGAATATACCAACCTTGTAAATCCCTGTTCTTCCAGCCCATACAATTTGATCCAGAAACAAGAAAGTCGATAACAATGCATTTTTGGACTGCATAAATGGAGTGTCAAATTGGCAAAACAATGGCACTTGTGTAAGAGAAGGACCTGATAAAGTTTAGGAGATGTGTGCACCTTTCCAAGTAAAATGAGTGGAAGAGGGGATCCCTTGGGAGGGGGGCTTATAAGAGAATGCAAATCATTGACAAACTGCAAGATTAGGGAGATGGTCGCATAAATAAGAATAAGCAAAAATATTCAAATTTCTAATTTCACTCAAAACTAAAACCAGACCTTAAAAAGTCTAAAAACTTTCCTTGCCAAGCTAGTTGATTTGTCAACATTTTGTGCAGTGCCAGGCTTTCCGTCGCTCAGGAATTTTGACCCATATTGAATGGCCCTACAAATCTTATCTCTGGCTTCAGCTTTGTTTAAATACAAAACCAAGAGAGCAAGCTCAGCTCTCGTTGCATCTAGTGTACTCATTTTCTATCTTGTCCTGCTTATCCAAAGATGACAGTCCTCAAGCATTAAAAGGATAGAAAAAGCTATAAAGCAAGACTAACAGCATCATTACCAATCAGAAATATCATCAGCAAACAATTAAAAAGCTGAAATAATACGAATGTATCACAATAGAAATGTCTGAAAAAACAGAACTAATTAGATTTGCTTTGAGGAGGGCAGACCTTTTCTTGTAAATGGAAAATTCTGCTGGCATTTCAAGCACAACAAGTTTGACCAGAATAAGTAACAGCAAGAACTACAGAGAATGCCACATATGATATCCAACATAAAAAGCTGTTAACATATAAACCAAAAGAAGCAGGTAATGATAAAGGCATAATGTTAGCTGTGAGAACAGAATGTGGAAGGAGAAATCTTAACAAAGATACTACTCTTAAAAGGCCATTAAGGTGTGTGTCCCCATGAAACTGCTCACACTGGAAATGGACACAAATCTACCCACTTTCAAAGAAATGTCCTCCCCTTCCATACAACATTAGAAAAGGATTGGTATAATAGTGAATATATCAAGAAGGTGAGAGCATTGATAAGTTCCCAAGAAATAAAAATTCCACCAAAAACCTAGGAAAAATTTACAATATATAGTTGCTTCAATTAGAATTTGCCAGCAAATCCTTTCAACATTTTAACTTCAACTGATTGTTTACCTGTTCCTAGCAGTGCGATTAAGATGGGCACTCAATCTTTACATGTACAAAAACACAACCATCCACAACCTAACCAGACCAAACTCCTTTTTTTTTTCAATCACATACAATTCAGGTTAGTTTAAACTCTTCATAAAACAGGAAGCCTTGTTGTCCCTCCTGTCCCATTAGCTGTCCCAGTCGAGAGTCTCAGCATGTACCCTCCATCTTTCTTCTTTTCTTTCTTTATTTTTTCCTTTCTTCTTTCTTTATTTTCTTCTTCCTTTTTTATTTTCCTTCTTCCTCTCTTTTTTTCCTTTTTCTTCTTTCTTTCCTTCCTCTCTCCATCTCTATGTTTCTTCTTTTCTTGCTTTTTTCTTTTTTTCCTTTCTTCTTTCTCTACTTTCATCTTTCTTTCCTTTTTTTTCCTTTTCCTTCTTCCTCTCTTTTTTTCCTTTTTCTTCTTTCTTTCCTTCCTCTCTTTCTTTTTCTTCTCCCTTTCTTTCCTTCCTTTCACTTCTTCTTTCCTTTATTTCTGTTTTCTTTTTCCTCTTTTTTCCTTCATTTCCTTCCTCTTTTTTCCTCTTTCCCCATGTAGATAGGTTTCGGAGTCCTACCCGATCTAGCTAAGAGTTAAAACCTTGGCAATTATATCTCTGAAAACATTATATCATATTGCTAATCTTGCCAAGTTTAAAAGGTACGAGAACAACTTAATGCATCTCAACAATAACGCAGAAGCATTTGTGCTAGTCCCCACATCAGTTAACAATGTCTACCTTGTAAACATGATGATTCATACCAAGCCATATATATTTCTGCAGTGTGAAAACTAATTTCACCATTCAAATTTTCACTTGAATCAATGTTTTTTTTTTCTTTCCCAAATCTGTTTCAAAACTGGAAAAAATTTTGGAGTTTATCCAACTAATGACATTAACCGAAATTAAGGTCACTCGTGGAGCGTTCCTTGAAACAAATCTACAAGGCTACATTGATTGTATACATGAGCTATATCATCTCTTCACTTTTCAAAAGCTTGGAAGTATTTTCTCCAGATTATGCTTCAATTTTATATGCTTTGATAATATGTAGAAGCATTGCAGTATTAAGTGTCAACAGGATTCGGAGGAAAATAAATTCTTTAGCATAAGTGTGGCTATCACAAAACTCAAATTTCATAGCTATCTAGATCATGTCATATCAAAGAGCCCTCCTTCAACGGAAGGATATATCATACACAGATTATACAACAACCTATATTTTTTAGATAACTTTTTCATTGTCTCAAAGCTGAACCAACAAAGTGATATACCTCAAGTTTTCAATCTTGCTTAAAAGATCCAATATACTTAATAAAACCTACAAATGTTCCAAAAGAAATTTATGTGAAAACCAAAAGAAACCTTGAACCTCTCAAACTCACTGGACCCACCGTTCTACCTCAAGCTAAATTATTTCCTTCACACCTCTCTCTACAGGTCAGAGCAAAAATTCCAGCAATCATATCTTGCTAGCAAAGTATGAAAGGAAAAATTTTAAAAAGGAGGAAAAAGAAACATTTTGGGGGTTTTAGGTTCAAACCAGAACTATAACATGAAGCAACTGGTGGTTCGCAGTGACTTGCTAATAGGATAACCAACCAAGCCTACCACATCTGGTTAAGAGTGGCTAGAACTACCACAGCTAAGGTTAACTCATCTATTTCTCATCGGAGTTTGAGAAAAAGGAATAGGTGGCAACTGTGTGGGATTTGTAAATTTTGGTTTAGATCAATACCTAGTCCATTTATGGTCTTGGTGATAAAATCAGCCTATTTAAGTTTTGGGATGGGCCAAAGCAAGAATTGTCTAGTTCATGACCATATCAACACTAGGAAAATGGGACATTAAATAGGTTAGATTTTGTCCTGCTCAAATCTCAAACAGATCTGGTCTATTAGGATCAGTAGCTTAAACTTGGCTCAGGTCTAGGCCTGAGCACATAACAAAGTGACATGAAACCTAGACCTGAGCACATAACAAAGTGACATGAAACCCACACAAAATGAAAGGTCTAGTTATGTCTTAAAAAGAAAAATAACACCATGTAAACAAAACAACAATCTCTTAAAATGTCCCCACATATCCCGTATGCATGAAAACTGAACTTTTTGGAAACCCCATTAAAATTTAAAAGGGGATAAAAACCTAGACTCCTAAAATTCATCAACCCTCCTACCCTTATCGGTGCCTCAACCCATGGATATATTGCCAGCAGAGGGATAAAAGGAAAAAGGAGGGAAAGGAAAGGTTTTCATAGATTTTAAGGTTACCCATCCCTATAACTCACTGACATAATGGTGTAAAATAGGTAGTAGATGGTTGTTAGCAACAGCTCGGTTGATTGAATCAGTCAACTAGTGATAAAAGTCAACCAACAAAGTGACTGCCAATAAGTAGTAGGGGTGTCAATGGTCAAGTTTGCACCATATCAATCTCATTTATGAAGTTCATTGGGCCGAACCCAAACCCAACCTGACCCATTGTGACTGATCCAAATCCTTTGACAAGAAAGGTTTGAAATCTTGATTATACAATACTGTCTCGACCTTGTACTACCTGTTGTATCCACCTTTATATGTGAGGGAGTATCATCTAGTTTAGCAAACCATAAGAAGATATGAGTATCATATTTGGTACTGTACCACTTCATGAACAATACTGGATGGTTGTATGAGATTCCAAACCTTACTGATGGGTCAATTAAGTCAACTGGGATCCTATCTGTTAACCTTCTCACATTTTTAGAACTTGATTCATGGAAGAAACTTGAAAAAAAAAAAAAAAAAAAAACATAGAGTTCCATGATGGTATTAAGGTTTTTATTAAATTCCTTGATTCTCATAGCGGTGGGCTGGATGGCTAAGCTGTTAACATGTGGGAAGGGATGCGGATGGCAACCAATAACTCATCATTGGTGGGAAGAATTGGAGGAGAGGAGGAATCATTACAAGATTTAGGCTGATGTGTACAATGGAGGAAATGGGATTAGGAAATAGGATTAGACCAGGGAAGAGATGGGATGAGAGGAAACACTGGGTAGTGGCAATTGGGAGAGAAGAAATCCAATGGCAGAGGAGGTGGGCTGAGAAGAGTTGCTGACTAGATTAGGATTACAATTTTACTCTGGTCTATGGTTTAGAAGTATCTAAACATACTGAAATTTAGTTAATATGACATATCATGATCATAAATGTGGATTTTCAATTTATGTGCCCCATCATAAATTCTAGGACATCAGTGTACCTTCTTGATGCACAGCTAATAGACCCAAAAAAACATGACCTTTCTGTCACTAGGCATTTTCAATAGACAATTTTACACCATTAACTTTATAGTCAAAGACAACTAAAAGTATAGCCATCATAAAGCTGTCCTTGCAACTAAAGGCAATAAGAGAGAGAGAGAGAGAGAGAGAGAGAGAGAGAGAGAGAGAGATCTTCATCAACATACTAGTATAATTATGAGCATTCTTTTGATATTGAGTTGATGACACCAAAACAAATATAATCACATTTCTAAAATAATACTAATGAAGTTAACGATCATGGTAGCATGTTTCATAACAACTCATGAGTTAGCTCGTCAGAAATCAGTTATATAGCAGTGAAAATGTATAAGCACAGCTATAACTATCATCATTATTGCAATGGTCTGGATTAGTTCTAAAAATAAAACAAGATGGATCTCCTATATTTTATGTTTCCAAGTTCCAAAGCAATAAAATACCACTCATGATGCACTAGTTCTGACACCAATTGATTGGCATGAACCAATACAACATGTTCTTTATTTAAAAAACAAAAAAAAAAGGCTAAACTATGGTTTTGACCCTTGAACTTAGGAGGGTTTGTCACTTTGACCCCTAAACTTTAAAAGTTACAAAAGTGACCCTGAACTTTCCTTTTTGTTTTCCTTTGGTCCCTATTGTTAAATAGGGAAGACGTCGTTTGGTTCTGTCCGATGTAGCAGTGCACATGGCATCCATGGTGGCAAAATCAAGTTAAAACCCCTTACCAACCCATTAACTAGTTAACCCAATAACCCATTTAAAAAAATCCCACTGTTTCTTTCCCCCCTCCACCCCTCCTTTCCCTACCCGTGCGCTTCCCTTGGCCCCCCCGCTTGGTGCCGCTGCTCGCCTCCTGATTGCTGCCACACGATTGCCGCCGCCGATTCCATTTTTAGTTTTTAATTCTTTTTTATATGCCAAGGAGATCACATTTTGAAGATCTGGAAGCCCTTTATCTCTGAATTCACCATTTCTAGGTTTTTATATTTCTCTATGTTGATCTTTTCTGAAATCCGCACTTGTTTTTAGTTCCATCTTCTCTCTCCGGAAGCTAATATTCTCTTACTAGCTCTCCCTGCCCAATTATTTCTGCAGTGAAAATCAGATTTTCCAATCATCCCAAGGCTCTCTTCTTTGTTTTTGACTTGATATCCACTCTATGAGGAGATTAGCTTCAAAATGCATGAAATTTATAAACTTTTAGTGCAGAAGTATTCGATAGTGTTCAGCAATGGAAAAGCATTCAAATGGTGCCCTCAGTTTGCCTGAAGAGACTGTGGTCTTGGATGTGAAGCCCTTGCGATCCTTGGCTCCGATATTCCTTGCCCCACTTGGGTGGAACACATTTTTTCTTCCAAAGGCCTCTTCTTTTGTCTGCGTCACACCCTTTGATTTGGTGCTGATTCTATGTACCCTTCCAGTTTCAGTCCACCATTCCCAACTTCTGCTGCAGCCCAAGACCTTGACCGGAGGCCTGTGGACCCAGCTTTTGTGAACTCTGAGAATGAAGTTGCCCATATTGGAGAAGTTTTTAATGCTAATGGCACTATGCACGACACACCATCTTCTCCTCCATTGCAGACTCCTCGTGTATTTGTCATGCCATTGAATGAAGACGATCGATGAATCACACCACCCCAGCATCTGGAAGGACAATTAAGTGGAGCAGCTATCAGGTGGGTAGTTTGGAGATGGGGGGCACTGATGGGAAGAAGGTCAGGTGTCGAAGGGCGAAGAGAGGTCGGGGTGATGATTTGCTAGTACTCCTCATCGGATAAGCCCCACGAGTATGTTGAAGTGATCTTTATGACATTTAATGCCATCCGAAGGAGGCTTATGCAATTAGATGAAATCAAGGATGTTAAACAGCGCGGCAGTAGGAAGAGGAGCCGGTGGCAGCGGGCCAAGGAAGGGAGTGGCCTACAACAGTAGGCCATGGCGGGAAGCGTAGCCAGCGGTGGCGTGGCTAGGATGCAGGAGATGGCAGTGAGAGAAGGGAGGGAGGTGGGAGGCGACGGTGAGCAAGAGTGGCAAGAAAAGGGAGGGAGGCGGGAGGCGATAACAAGCAGCAGCGAGCAAGGGAGGGAGCGACAGGAGAAGGGGCACAAGAAGTGGTGCAGAGCGAACTGTGGCCACCAGAAGGTGAGCGGGGGGAACAGGGAGGGGGGGGCGGTGCATAGGTTGGGAAGGGGGGGAGGGAGGGGAGCGCACAGGTAGGAAAGGAGGGGAAGGGAAGGGAAAAAGAAGGATTTTTTAATGGGTTATTGAATATTCGGTTAACGAGTTAATGGATTGGTAATGGGTTTTAACTTGATTTTGCTACCATGGATGTCACGTGTGCTGCCATGTCGAACAGAATCAAACAATGTCTCTCCTATTTAATGGTAGGACCAAAGGGAAATAAGAAGTGAAGTTCAGGATCACTTTTGCACCTTTTTAAAGCTTAGGGACCAAAGTAACACATCCTCCTAAGTTCGAGGGTCAAAACTATAGTTTAGCCCAAAAAAATGATAGAAAAGCCTTGTCACACCATTCTGCCACCTCAAAAGAATTCTCTTGTTTTATTTTAATTAGATAACCTCATGAATACTTTTTCCCTTTATCCATTAATATGGAGTCTTATGGTGAACATAGATAGTCTTGCTCTAGACAAAGAATACAGATCAATAATATAAGTTGAAGAGCATATCAGAAGCAATATTGAAGCTAAACAATGAAGATTTACAGAATAAGATCTTTACTCCTGATTACTTGAAATTTCATAGCTCCTGATTACTTGAACTTTCATAGCTATCAAGAATATAATTGGAAGTTCAATGTAGCTCAAGGAGCTTGGAGCATAGGTAAGGCAATAAAAGACACTTCCGATAATCAGTATTTGTTGAAAAGAGATGAAATAGGAAAATGTAGAAATCAGAAGAGTGCAATTTGATAAATAGCTGGGGGCAGAATTTGCTATCACTTATTTATAGATAAGATGAATGATTGAAGCCCATGATGATATCAAGGTGTGCCAGTATAAGGAGGAATCATTATGTGCAACTCCTGGAAGGAAGATCTCAGACAAATTTTGGCCTAATAAAGACTTTCCACAAGGTTAACGTTGACTCTTCCAATCAGAGGGCAAGCAAGACTCGGTCACTCATATATGTCTTAGCAAAGTTGAGATGCTTATATGTAATGAACCAAGGTTATAACCCAATGCCCAGTGCTAGAGTTATAAAACATGCGCTAACTAGGAAAGAAAGCATTCGTGTAAATTCATTTGTTACAAACAAGAAGCACTATTATGTGATGCTTTTGTATATAAGAATACAAAGTGCCAAATGCATTTGGACCCTTGGACATCTATGTTGTGTTTTCTCATGCCATTCCCAAAAATTTGGATGTCAATACTTTGAGACCCCTGCACACTTGGCTCTATGCCAATTATCTAAGTAGAACCGACTAAAAGTTTAAAGAAATAAAAAAAGCCACAATATAACATCAAGAATATATAGTACTTAATGAGATCATATTAAATAGATTAGATCATTCGGAATGTGATAATTACAATAACTCTCTGAAGTAGGTGATAGATTATTCACTTATAACAGTATGCAAACCAAATAACTCCATCAAAGCCGGTCCCAAGCCCGGGTAAAGAAGGAAGATTGCGAGGTCGCTGATAGCTAGCGTAAAACTCCGTCAGAACCCTTAAAACATGAATCTAATAAATCAAACTATGCGAAGAGCTAGACATCCCCGTTAAGAGACGCGTTACATCTGCCTTCGAATATTTGAAAAATGGGCAAGGGGCGCTGCACCGACGCCCGAGTACGGTGATAAGCAAGGGTTTCTGCACTACGGACGAGTATGGGTAAAGAAATTAGTTCATAATAGTCAGCTTAGTGTAGCAACATGAAGCATAGGAACACTAACATGTAAAACTATAAAGATAGTGGACACTATGATTAGAAGAAAAGTAAATATAATATGCTTATAAGAGACTAAATGGATAGGTGAAAGATCTAGAGAAATAAAGAATGCAGGATATAAATTATATTATACTAAAAAATATAAAAATAGAAATAGAGTAGGAATAATTGTAAACAATAATTTTAAGGAATATGTTGTTAAGGTAATTAGGAAAGAAGATAGGATTATATCACTAAAACTTATAATTGAAATAATATAATTAACATAATTAGTGCATATGCACCACAAGTAGAATTAGACCAGCAAACTAAGACACAATTTTGGAAAGACATAAATGAAGTAATACAAAAAATACCACAAGAAGAAAAGATATATTTGGAAGAAGATTTTAATGAACATGTAGGTAAACAGAGGGATGGATATGAAATGATACATGAAGGATATGGGTTTAAAGATAGGAATGAAGCCGGCGTGAGCTTATTAGATTTTGCAGTGGTGTATGATCTAATAATATTAAATTTAAAGAAAAGTTAGTAAGAATAATGACTATAAATATAGATAGTAATCCCAACTTAATATGAAAAAAATAACTAAATACATAAAAAAACATAGCAAAAGAAGTTTTAGAAGAATCAAAAGGAGTAGGACCAGTAAGAAAGAAAATTTGGTGGTGGAACAAGAAAGTTCAAGCTGCCATCAAGCTTAAAAAGATAAACTATAAAATTTGATAAGAGGCTAGGGATGAAGAAAGTTTTAAAAGTATAGGAATGCAAAGAAAGGAGCTAAAAAGTGCTAAGTAATGCCAAACTTAAAGCATGTAATAACTTATATAATAGACTAAATACGAAAGAAGGTGAAAAGACTATATATAAATTAGCAAAACTAAGAGAAAAAAAAAGATCTTGACTATATTAAATGTATTAAGGATGAAGATGAAAGAGTCTTAGTAAAAGAAGAAAAGATAAAAGAACGATAAAAAAGTTATTTTAAAAAAATATTAAATAAAAATAATTTAGTAAATTTAAGGATAGAAGGATGTGATAACTTAGGAGTTATAAATAAGCATATATTTTTTCGTAGATTTAGTATGCTTGAGGTTAAAAAGGCTTTAAGTAAAATGAAAAATGCAAAGACATTAGAATCAGATGCGATCCCTATTGAGATTTGGAAAGGCTTAGGAGAAATTGTAGTCATGTGGTTAACCAATTTATTTAACAGTATTGTAGCAACCAAAGGAATGCTGAATGATTGAAGAAAAAGCATATTAATACTCATATACAAAAATAAAAAAAATATTCAAAAATGTGCAAATTATAGAGGGATTAAGCTAATGAGTCATACAATGAAATTATGGAAGAGAGTAATAAAAAATCGAATAAGAGCTGAAACTTTGGTGTCAAATAATCAATTTGGATTTATGCCTGAAAGATCGACTATGAAAACTATTTATTTATTAAGAAGATTGATGGAGAGATATAGTAAAAAAAAAGACCTCCATATGGTCTTTATTGATTTAGAGAAAGCATATGATAGAGTACCTAGAGAAATAATATGGTGGATTTTAGAGAAAAAAAGAGTTACCAAAAGGTACATAGAATTGATAAAAGATATGTGTGATAAAGCAATAACTATTGTTAAAACAACAATAGAAGAAACTAGTGAGTTTTCAATTACTGTAGGTTTACATCAAGGATCTGCCTTAAGTTCGTATCTTTTTGTATTAGTTATGGATGAATTAATCAAACATATTCAAAATGATATCATATTATTTGCAGATGATATAGTGTTGATTGATAAAACTAAATCTGAATAAATGCTACGCTAGAGATTTGGAGAGAGGCTTTAGAATCTAAAGGTTTTAAGATTACTAGAACTAAAACTAAATACATAAAATTTAATTTTAGTGGGAGTAGAAATACAAATGAAGAAACAGTGAAGATTGCAAGCCAAGAGATATCAAGAAGTAAAAAATTTAGGTATTTGGGATCAATTATTCAGCAAGAAGGTAAAATAGATGAATATGTGAATCATAGAGTTAAAGCAGGATGGATTAAGTGAAGGAGTGCTTCGAGAGTATTGTATGATCGACGCATCCCATTAAAATTTTAAAAAAAATTCTATAAAACTGCTATTAGGCCAGCTATGCTATATGGAATAGAATGTTGGGCAATATTAAAATAATATGTAAATAAATTAAGTGTAACAGAAATGTGTATGTTAAGATGGATATGTGGTAAAACTTTAAAAGATAGAATTAGAAATAAACATATAAGAGAAATGATAGAAGTAGCCCCAATTGAAGATAAAATGAGAGAAAATCGATTACGATGGTTTGGACATATACAATGTAGACCTTTAGATGCTTCAGTTAGAAAAAATGATATTTTAACAATATATGATAAGAATAGAGGTAGAGATAGACCTAAACTAACATGGATAAAATAATTAAAAAAAATATAACTATTTGTAATTTGAATGTCGACTTGGTCCTGAATAGAATAGAGTGGAGGAAGCAGATTCATGTAGCCGACCCCATGTAGTTGAGAAAAGGCTTAGATGAGTTGAGTAGAACAGTATGCAAACAAAACAAGAAACAGTTGGCTAGAAATATTCAAAACAAGAATTATGAAAAAAATTGGTAGATATTTCTGCTGCTTTTTAAGAACCTGACAATCAATGATTACTCCAATTTGTGTTTTATCTAGGTAATATTGCATCTTCTTCTAATCCACATTTCTTTAGCTTAACTAATATGAGCTGTCAAGAGCTTATAAAGTTGATCCAAGGATGAGATGTGAGTCAATGTTTGTAGATACGTGTGTGGACTTTATATCACAACAGAAGGCACAAGAGCAGGTCACAAAATGAAAACAAAAGAGTAGACAAGGAGAGAAAAAATTAACAATACTGCATCAACATGAACTTGGAAGAAGTTCAATCAATAATTCGCATATGCTCATCAACTGAGAAGAAAAAAGAAAAAACACAACACATTTTCCTTCTCAACCTGACACAGCCCTACATCAAAGTCTACATAAACCAAAATAGACTGTACTAAAGAAAAACTAGTTAGATGGTATGGACCATGGAGGACAATCAGAACTATAATCAAGGGAAACTTTAAACCAGGAATATGTTGTACTCCATATTCTACCACTCGCTGAAAGATTCTCCGATCACAAAGAGATTCAAACAAATAAACGGTTAGCAGCAGTGAAATGAATATGCCTTACTTGTAGATTTAAAATTGTGTTGTCAAATGAAGTACAGTGAGGCTCCATAGATAACCAGCTAAAGATGAGTAAGAAGAAATAAATTAGTCACACTGAAATCACATACACAGTGGCAAATGCTCCACAGTTTCATGATTAAATCTCAAAATTATTTAGTTGAAATATCAACACAACAGTTTATTGATAAAATATCCTCAAAACCCTAGATATCATGAGATAACACAATCAACAGCGATCGAAAATTTGAGACTCCACATCAAGGTGGTCATTAGATGCCTGACATGCCATACATGGATTGCAAGTCAGAGAATCAAATCTGCAGCAGATCTAACAGGAGGATTGAGAATTGATATGTTAATATTTGGGAGCTAAAATCTCCAACTTCATTAGGGGATACTTGCACAAATGCACATCCATACACAGAAATAGAAACACAAGTGTAAATTTTACACACCATATAAATTCCCAGTCCGTATTATCCAGTACCATCCTTCTTCTTAACTCTTTCCATATTTCGTGACCTGCCAGATGGACACTCAGTAACTTTCCAGTATTTACGTTTTAGTTCCCCTCAAACAAACCTCTTTTATTCAAGATGATCGAGAATCGCTGCCCTATTTCTTTCTTTTTTTCATTGGTCAATACACTCAGTCAACCTCAAACCTCAATTAGATATACTGTAATTTATATATAAGATCAAACAAAAACAATTGATGAAGCATACGGATCACGACGGCAACGAGAATTACCGTCCAATTTATTTACAGGAAAAAAAACGCAAATAATTAAATCAAACCTATCGATTGTGTTCCAAAAAGAGAGAGAGAGAGAGAGAGAGAGAGAGAGAGAGAAGAGAAATCATAGTGATTTTTCTTAACAACGCTTCAACCATCTACGCTATGCATTCAACGAAAGTCAACCACTCGTATCTTCTCATCAGAGTACTAAATTGACAGACAAAATGGTCATAATCGAGGCTCTCCATAGGCCTCCTCCAATTGGATTCACTAATTGTCAAGGCCTATGGACTTCGTAGCCATAAAACAGAAATCTTCATGAAAAAAAAAAAAATTTTGAATTAAACGCTAAAGAAGAACAAAAGAGCTATATAGGGTTCGATACCTGGGAACGGGGGAAGGAGAAGTAGCGTTAATAGAAAGAACGGTTCCTCAAGAGAACGATCGAGCCGTGAAAAGGAAGTAGAGAGCGAAGAGTCCCCTACGCCATCTCTTCCGGCGGGGTCATCATCATCCGCTAGCGAGAGTCCTTTTCATTTGTGGGGGATTTGGGGGCTGGGGGGCGTGCCGCTAATGAATTTCTCGGGCTGTGTGGTTTAGCTCTGCGGACTTGTACAGCAAACGGGCAGTGATGGCCCTGCGTGATGCCGATCGTGGAGCATCAGTGGGGCCCGCTGGTAATATTCGCATTTATCTGATACGTTATTAATTGGGGTACTGAATGCTGTATGGGAGGAAACAGCGGAGCAGCTGCTGCGGGATCGGGTTAGGTGGCGGTGGGCATCCACTCTCCAACGCCACGCCTTTGGCGTTTCTTACGCTTTGGAGCCTGTCGGCATCGCACGCGAGCTGCCACGCTAATGTGAAGCTCATATAATATATTTATAAATTTATAATTATAATTTTATCACTTTTATGCCTTATTGAATGGAGAGAAAAAGTAGAAAAAAAAAAAAGAGAAAAGAAAAAAAAAATATATTTTTTCTTCTTCTATTTGTATAAGTAGAAGAAAAATAGAAAGAAAAGAAAAGTTGATAATTTACAATGATAATAATGTCATTATTATAGATGATTAAAAATACATTAGTTGTTTTTCTTGGAAGAGTTAATATTGAAATAAAAAAAAATGAAAGAGCATTTTGAGTTTTTTCTCCGAAATCTCTTCGGTTTTGGAGAGAAAATTTTTATGTGGGGCTCATCACTTTTTCTCTCTATTTTTTCTCTCTAGTTTTCTTTCCTCCCTACTTTTCTCTCCATCCAAACAATTTCTCTCCTATTTTTTCCTCCTAGTTTTTTTTCCTTCCTAATTTTTCTCCATCAAAACAGAGGCTTGTAGTCTCTTTACGGAAAAAAATATATTTTTGCTTCTCTCAAAAATGCACTGTTTCTTCTTTCTTTCAATATATATTTTAATTATAAAATCATAATATTTTTATTATAAAATAATGATATCTTACTTATAAAATATTAAAGCAAAGCTTTACAATACTTCAGAAAGATTTCTAATATCGATCGAAAAAAAAATTATGATACATCAATTATAAAATTACGACACCATAGTTATAAAATTATGACATCATTCAGAAAATATTAAGGCAAAGCTTTATGATATTACAAGGTAAACTTCTCATTTCGGCTAAAAAAATTTATAATATCTAAATTATAAAATTACGATATCATAGTTATAAAATTATGACATCCCTAAAAGATCTCTAATATAGGCTAAATAAACATTACGATATCTCAATTATTAAATTACGATACCTTGATTGAAAACTTACGATATCCATTCAGAAAATATGAGCTATATCGCTTGAGGTTTGTATATAAATTTCAAAAAAAGACTGAATGGGTATTAATGCACGTCACGCTCAAAACTTAGGTTGTGTTTGGTGCTTGCCAATAATCCTGAATGGTAATATGGATTACTTACTGTTGGGAGAGTTAATCCCCGAGGCATGCATATTTTAAAATTTGATAATAGTTATAAATGTAGAAATTTAAAGATTACATATTAATCTTTCTAACATGCATCAAGATCATATCTTTGCCTTATATTATAAGATTGTTTGATCTAAGTATTGCATATAAATTAAATAATTAAGATCATATCTTAATCTTCAAGATGAGAAATCATACTACTCATCTTGAAGACTGCCTTAATATCTAAGGATCAAATCACTCACCTTAAGAACAGTAGGTAAATCCTTTGTGCTCTACAGCCGTTCAATCGTTCAGCCTCTAGTATTGTCCACGCGAAGCCCCCGAATGATCAGATTCCCGGGAGTGCTAGCTCGCGGAAAAATAATTTTGCTGATCTTGAATTCTTCCACTTGAATCTTCCTCCAAGATCCACCAAGCTTTTGCTAACACTAAAATCACACCAAAATTTTTTGTTCTAACTCTTAGAACTGTAACACTTGGTTCTAACTGTTTAGAATTTTTGATCTCTTTTGATCTTGTTTTTTTTTTTAATCTGGTGAGGGATGTCCTCTATTTATAGTTTCGTATTAGCCAGCCTATTGAATTCTAATATTTAGAATTCTGCTGTTTTTGTGAAAACCAAAGAGACATATTAAATTCACACACTTATCAATGCATGAAGAGTTGTGTGGAGTGCTCTTCCAAAGAGGCACATTAATTCACACGCTTGTCAATGCACAGAGAGTTGTGTAGAGTGCTCTTTCAAATAGGCACATTAATTCACACACTTGTCAATGCACGGAGAGTTGTGTGGAGTGCTCTTCCAAAGAGGCACATTAATTCACACACTTGTAAATGCACGGAGAGTTGTGTGGAGTGCTCTTCCAAAGAGGCACCTTTTAGCAAAATTTATTTTTCTTGAACTTGGGAATCATTTGAAGAAGACTAAAAGTTATAAATTAAATTCTGCATGAGAATTTAATTTCTCATGAGATGAGATTTTAGTTATCTCATCATGCGAGAAAACCTTTTTCACACATGGGGTTTGGATTTTTGGTTTTAAGCTAATTTGAATTTATTGGATTAAACCAATATAGATCATGGTCCTAGCCCAAATCAAATTTGACTAATCCTAAATCTATTTAAATCCAAATCAAATCTAATTTCAAATCAATATTTGAAATTGATTAGTCCTTCTAGTAGACTTAAACCAAATTGAATCTTATTCACTTGTACTTAATCCAATTGAGATAATTCAATCAATCAAATTGATTAATTAAATCATATACGATTCTCAATCGTTGATCAGCAAATAGATCATCCTAGGAAACTTCTATGCGTGTGACTCTCTAGGTTCGAACCTAAGCCGGTAGCATAAAAATAATTTTCTATGCTAATCGATGTGCCCATCTAGCAATAGAACCCGACGTCCGGATAGGTCGAAGAGTTGCCGAGCAAACTCCAAGAACCCTAAGAAACAGTTACCGTATAATTCATCCTCTTGACCACAAATGCTAAGGATGGCTTAAGAGTCTGTCAACTCTAATCAGCAAATTCATAAAGTGATTTCAATTTTAGTGATCATGTGACTTTCACATTAAGTGCCTTGGTCAAGGTCTTGCTAAATTGAAACACAAGCATTTCTCCTTTTAACAGGATAGGTCAAATTTCATCCTGATCCACAACTGACTACCACAAGTACTTGACTGCACCCAGTAACCTTTTGTAGTTGGATTAGAAATCCAGGTGATCCGGCACCTAAGTACAATGAGTTTCTTATAAGCCACTAGTTATGATCTTCAGGTCTGAAGGATACTTATACCTATATCTTCTCGGATTAACTCTTGACAGTAGAGTATCCGGAAATGAGTCACGTTCGGTGAAATGTACTCCTGCACTTTCACCTGTATGTCATACCAGTGTCTCTACACTCATTGGTTAAGAGGACAACCAACAAATATGATATACAACGTCCTATAATTGATAGTACTATGGCCCTGTCATAGTATATCATTTTGTTGGAAGATTATTGAAAAATTATATGCCCCAATCCTTTGATTTTGATGATTATAAAAGCCATTGAGTACATTAAAAGATGTATTGAGTTTATTCAAATGAGTAATAAATTTATTTTGAACAATCCATGAGAATGTTAAAGTTTGACTTTAATCATTTTTGAAAGTAACTTTAAGCTCAATGTTTAAGCTTTCAAAAAGGAATTTTATAATTCATAGATTGATCAATGAGTTTTTGGAATTCTTCTTGAATTAATTCTTAATGTCAATTTTATTGAATTCAAGTCAAAAATATGAATTAAAATGAATCTGGAACGATTTTAAAGTCAATCAGAAAAGTTTTTGATTTTTGATACGTTCCGGAGCCGACTCATGAGTTTCAGAGTCGACTCCCCTCAGAGAACAGAAATGTCTATCTGTCTCGAGTCGACCCACGTAATTTCACGAGTCGACCCCCGATTTAGTCGAGCCGATTCCATGATTGTGCGAGTCGACTCCGCTCAGACACCAGAAGAGTGTTTTTCTGAGCACTTTGCGAGTCGACCCCAACCTTTCATGAGTCGACCCCCGACTTTCAAGAGTCGACACTTTACTTTGGTGAGTCGACCCCATGACTTTCTAACATTTCTATTTTAGTATCACGAGCTCGAGCCGACTCGGGAAAAGCATGAGTCGACTCCAGCAAATCTGGGCGAAATTTTTACGGATGCCAACTCAGCTCCAACGGTAAGTTTTTTGATTAACGGCTACTTTCTTTGTCTCTAACGGCTATATTCTTGCAGAATCTATAAATAGAGAAGCTGTTTTCAAATCAAAGAGAGATGAATAGAGAGAAATTTATTTCAAAGAAAAAGAAGAGAAAAATCGGAAAAACAGAGCATCAGTTGAAAAAATCCGAGATTCAAAATAGAGTGAAAGAAAGAGTGTGAAATCAAAGGAAGTTCCTTCTGTGTTCAAGCTCAAATCCAAGGAAGCTTCTGAAGAAAATCCAAGTGCTATTTAAGAGTATCTCAAGAGATTTTCAACGCTCAAAGAAAGAGGGAAAGCCCAAATCAACTCCAACACATCTTCCGTGAAGAATCCAAGCTGAGGCCTGGTTCTACACCTCCAAGGAGTTGAAGAAAAGAAGAAAAGCTCAAAGCCAACCAACTGCAAATCAGGCTTATCTAAACTCTATTCTTACATTTGTTTATCTGCTCATTAAGGAGCCATTGTAACTAAACAAACATATTTCTATTCTTTGTGACTAGCTCAATCTGAGGGATTGAACTAGAGGAGGTAGTCTACCTTAGTTCAAGCTTGGTTACGCTTGGGTTTAAGGTTTTTGTGCTGGTGAGCCTTTGAAAACCAGCTGGGTTTGTTGTGCGCCCGGGAAAACAACAAGTTCGAGTTGTGAGCTTGTAAAACAACTCTGCTGTAATCTAGGATGATTATAGTGTGGACCCAAGTGAATCTTGAGAGTGGACGTAGGTGTTGGATACATCGAACCACTATAAACTCTTTGTGTTTGCTGTGTTCTATTGTCTCTTTCTCTATCTGCTTTACTCACTGCAATTTATCTTTGCTTTGCATTTGTCTTCATTCATCTCAAGCTAAATAATTTTAAAAGGCTAATTTTTTAAAGAACCCAATTCACCCCCCCCCCCCCCTCTTGGGTTGTCATCTGGGCCAACACATTTGGTCGCGAACTCTTTTAAGGACCTTCAAAGATAAATCCTCCTTTATCGTGAAGGAAGATCCTGAGGGCTTCATTACTATTAGGAGTTTTAAGAAGATGTTCTTGTAATGAATAAACTGCCAAATAACTTTTATTAATATATCAATTTATATACAATTTATCAGCACAATCATCAAATGA
>UESW01001463.1:193713-214084 GCA_900491605.1 Calamus simplicifolius
GTACCATCGGCGGTTGGACGAACTCAGCCGTCAGATCGCCGATCCCTATGCAGCGGAGTATGAACGTCCCCCCGCTTTCTCGCCATATCATGGAGGAACCGGTCCCCCCCCGGTTTCGTCTCCCTCAATTGGATCCATATGATGGAACGACGGACCCCTGGACCATCTGGAAAGCTACAAAGTCCTCATGCAGTCCAGGGAGCGACGGATTCCTTATTATGCGTCGCCTTCCCGGCACGCTCCGTAAGGCGGCACGCGCGTGGTACTCCCGTTTACTTCCACGCAGCATCAACTCCTTTCGGCAACTTGAGCGGTCTTCCTGGCTCATTTTGATGCCTGTCGAAAGATCCCACGAGTTGCCGATAGCCTCTTTGCTGTCCAGCAGAAAAGTGGCGAGACCTTAAAGGATTTCGTCGCTCGATTTAAGGAGGCAGCGCTGGAGGTGTACAACCTGGAAGACTCTGTCGCCACCTTGGCCCTGAAGAGAGGACTTCGCCCGTCCAGATTCGCTTACTCTCTGGATAAGAAGCCTCCGCGTTCCTACGCCGAGCTTCTGAGCCGGGCACAGAAATACATCCGCGCTGACGAGGCAGATTCTTCCCGGAGAGACATTGACAAGAACCCCGGTAACAAACCGCCACCTTCTGACCGCGCTGGTGCACAACCTAGGAAGCCCGAGCCTCCACGACGCTCGGATCGCCGGCCACAAGCGCTGGTTCCTAAAGAGCAGTTCACTCCCCTCATGGCCCCCATCTCCCACATCCTACTGGAGATCGAGGAGGAACCATATTTCAAGCGACCGGCTCCCTTGAAGTCCGGAGCCCCCCGCAACAAGGAGTTTTACTGCCGGTACCATCGGGACTACGGCCACGACACCGAAGACTGCCGCAATTTAAAAAAGGCCATCGAGGAGCTGGTTCAGCAGGGCCACCTGGGCAAGTTTGTTCGAAGGGGGAATCTCCCCGCGGTGGGCCCCATGGCGCCCCCAAGTCATCCGGCTGGCGTGGATAATGCCCCGACTGAAAAAACCATAGCTATGATCTCTTGGGGAGCGGATGGTGGTTCGAAAAGGCCGCGCGAGGGAATAGACTCTGTAATACCTTTTTTCGGAAAGGATCTAGACGGGGTAGTTAACAAACACGACGACAGCGTCGTGGTTTCTATGACTATAGCTAAACACCCTGTAAAAAGAATTTTAATTGATAGTGGAGCTCTGTGGATGTCTTGAGTTATGAGGCTTTTGTTCGGATGAACTTATCAAGGTCCTTGCTTCGACCCGTTGCCACACCACTAATGGGCTTCACGGGAGACTCAGTGAACGTCGAAGGCGAAATTGCTCTCCCGGTCACGGCTGGAACTCCTCCATGTCAGAGTACAGTGGTCGTAAACTTCCTGGTGGTCCGGGTCCCGCTGGCTTATAACGCCATCTTGGGAAGACCGGGGCTGAACTGCTGGATGCCGTGATCTCCACCAAGAGACTGTTAGTAAGGTTCCCTACCAATGAAGGGATCGGAGAAATGAAGGGGGAGCAAAGCCCACTGCCGCCCTGTTATCATCTGTCGCCCAGCCCGCTGACGCAGAGTCAGCAACAGCCTCTGAGTCGCTCGATCCTAGGGAGTTGGGAAGAAGGGGAGAGCCGGCAGAGCACCTTCTAACCCTCCCCTTGGACGATAACCCGGCAAGGACTGTTCAGCTGGGGGCATCACTCCCGGAAGAGACACGTCGTCAACTCCTCGCATTCCTGCGGGCCAACGCTGACGTCTTCGCATGGTCTTCCTCCGACATGCCAGGCGTCCCTGAAGAAGTAATTACCCATCGGCTTAACCTCAAGCCAGAGTGTCGGCCAATCCGACAGAAGAAGAGAAACTTCGCTCCAGACAGACAGAAAGCTATCGACGAGGAAATCCGCAAGCTTATGGCTGCGGGCCACATTCGGGAAGTCCACTACCCTGAATGGCTAGCTAATGTGGTGTTAGTCCGCAAGGCCAACGGGAGCTGGAGAATGTGTGTAGATTTCACCGACCTCAACAAGGCATGCCCCAAAGATAGCTTTCCACTACCTCGAATCGATCAATTGGTGGATGCTACATCCGGCCATGAGGTCCTCAGCTTCATGGATGCATTCTCCGGATACAACCAGATCCGGATGAATCCGAGGATGAGGAAGCTACTTCCTTCATAACCGAAAAGGGTCTATATTGCTACAAGGTGATGCCTTTCGGGTTAAAAAATGCGGGGCTACTTACCAGAGGCTGATGAACAAAGTCTTTGAAGGACAGATAGGGCGTAATATGGAAGTGTATGTGGATGACATGCTGACGAAAAGCGTTCGTGCCTTGACCACATCACGGATCTGGCAGAAACCTTTGACAATCTTCGTCGATATCAGATGAAGCTGAACCCTCGCAAGTGTGCATTCGGAGTAACAGCTGGGAAGTTCTTGGGTTTCATGGTGACCCGAGAGGAATTGAAGCTAACCCGGACAAAGTCCAAGCCATCTTGGACATGAGGCCTCCCGTCAACAAGAAGGAAGTACAACGCCTGACAGGAAGAATAGCCGCCTTAAGCCGCTTCCTATCCAAGTCCGCGGAAAGGTGTTTGCCTTTCTTCAAGGCGCTTCGCAGAATCAATAAGTTCGAGTGGACCAAAGAATGCCAGGAGGCGTTCGAAGGGTTAAAGACGTTCCTATCCACCCCGCCACTGCTAGCCAAGCCGACGGGCGGAGAGGAGCTCCTTCTATACCTCGCGGCCTCTCCTGAGGCTGTTAGCTCCGTGCTAGCCCGGGTGGACACTGATGGCACACAAAGGCCAGTATACTATACAAGTAAGGTGCTTCATGATGCTGAGACTCGATACTCAAACATGGAAAAGATCATCTTTGCGTTAATCGTGTCGGCCCAGCGTCTGCGGCCATACTTCCAAGCCCACCCGATCGCAGTAATCACTGACCAGCCTCTAAAGACAATTCTAGCTCGTCCGGATACTTCTGGCCGGCTGGCCAGGTGGGCCCTCAAGCTGGGGGAGTTTGATTTATCTTTCCGTCCTCGTTCGGCCATGAAGTCTCAAGTCTTGGCAGATTTCTTGGTCGAATGTACTTGGGGAACCGAGTTATCCAAAGAACTTCCGACGGACACTCAACCCTTGGAAGCCGGTGACGATGAGTGGGTCCTTCACGTAGATGGGGCGTCGAACTCTCAAGGGAGCGGAGCAGGCCTCATCTTGGCTAACCCGGATGGGGTGGTTACTGAGTGTGCACTTCGCTTCCTCTTCCCAGCCACTAATAACCAGGCGGAATATGAGGCTTTGTTATCCGGAGTAAGACTGGCTCGGGAACTGGGGGTGAAACGCCTTAGAGCTTTTACCGACTCCCAATTGGTTGCTGGCCAGATCACCAAGGAGTACGAGGCAAAGGATCCTATCATGGCCCGTTACTTGGATGCGGTGTTCTCAATGACCTCTCCATTTACTCACTTCAGCGTCAGCTACATTCCTCGACAAGAGAATGCTAGAGCTGACGCCCTATCCCACCTCGCTGCCTCAGCTGATGGGATGTTGGGAAAAGCTTACGTGGAGCACCTAGAAGCCCCAAGCATTGATGCACCAATGGAAACTTTACCAGTGGGGCAGGAGCCTTCCTGGATGGACGCCTATGTTCAATACTTTACTGAAGGTATCCTCCCCGAAGACCCTGCCGAAGCCAGGAAGCTTAAGAGACGGGCCCCGAAGTTCTTCCTTATGGAAGGAAGGCTCTACCGAAGGTCATTCTCGTACCCCATCCTCAGGTGCGTCGGTCCTACCGACGCCAATTATATTTTGCGAGAGATACACGAGGGGATATGCGGAAGCCATCTGGGGGGCAGGGCTCTTGCATATAAAGCTCTACGTCAAGGGTATTACTGGTTGACGATGAAAGAAGACGCATCTGAACTTGTTAAAAAGTGTGACAGCTGCCAGCGTCACGCCAACGTCCAACATCTACCTGCGTCCCAGCTAACCCCTCTGGCTGCACCGTGGCCCTTCGCACAATGGGGCATGGACATCCTAGGACCTTTCCCCCCTGCCTCCGGACAACGTAAGTTCCTAGTTGTAGCCGTCGATCACTTCACTAAGTGGATCGAGGCGGAAGCTCTTGCTAAGATCACGGAAGCCAAAGTGAGGTCTTTCTTCTGGAAATCTGTGGTGTGTCGGTTCGGGTTACCACACACCCTGTTACAGATAACGGCCGACAGTTTGATAACACGGCCTTCCAAGAATTCTGCGAGGGCCTAGGAATCCGTCATCGATTCACCTCCGTAGGGCATCCCCAAACCAACGGCGCAGCTGAGGTGACCAATCGCATCATCCTACAAGGACTCGGGCTCGGCTAGATAGCTGTAAAGGGCGCTGGGTGGAAGAACTTTCCAGTGTGTTGTGGGCCTACCATACTACGCCGCGAGCACCCACAGGGGAAACTCCCTTCAGCCTGGTCTTTGGGACCGAGGCGGTCATCCCCGTAGAAATAGGGGCTCCTAGTCCCCGGACGGAGTTATACCACGAAGAAAGCAACTCCAACCAGCTAAGGGCTGATCTGGATTTGGTGGAAGAATTGCGGGATCAAGCGCATCTTCGGATGGCAGCATTCCGTCAGCGAGTGGCCAAACACTACAACTCTCGGGTGCGACCCAAGACATTCCGCCAGGAGACCTGGTCCTACGAAGAGCTGAAGTATCGAAGCCAACGGAAGGGGGCAAGCTGGCACCAAAATGGGAAGGACCATACCGTGTCAAAGAGGTACTCCACCATGGAGCATATAAAGTTGAAGAGCTGGACGGGAAGCTGCTCCCTCGAACTTGGAATGCTGACAATTTACGACGGTACTATCAATAGAATTCTATCGTTATTAACTTGAATCTGTCTGATGCATGAATAATAGACATGTTCTTATTTTCTAATGAGTATGTTAGCTAAAGACCAACTCCGCGTTGGCATCCAAGACCGGCGTCCAGCGTCGGCATCAAGAGACCGGATCCGCTCTGACAGTCAAAGACCAACTCCGCGTTGGCAACTAAAGACCAACTCCGCATTGGCATCCAAGACCGGCGCCCAGCGTCGGCATCAAAAGACCGGATCCGCTCCGGCACTCAGAGACCAACTCCGCGTTGGCATCAAAGACCAACTCCGCGTTGGCAACTAAAGACCAACTCCGCGTTGGCATCCAAGACCGGCACCCAGCGTTGGCATCAAAAGACCGGATCCGCTCCAGCACTCAAAGACCAACTCCGCGTTGGCATCCAAGACCGGCGTCCAGCGTCGGCATCAAAAGACCGGATCCGCTCCGATAGTCAAAACCAACTCCGCGTTGGCATCCAAGACCGGCGCCCAGCGTCGGCATCAAAAGACCGGATCCGCTCCGGCACTCAAAGACCAACTCCGCGTTGGCATCCAAGACCGGCGTCCAGTGTCGGCATCAGAAGACCGGATCCGCTCCGGCAGTCAAAGACCAACTCCGCGTTGGCATCAAAGACCAACTCCGCGTTGGCATCCAAGATCGGCGCCCAGCGTTGCATCAAAAGACCGGATCCGCTCCGGCACTCAAAGACCAACTCCGCGTTGGCATCCAAGACCGGCGCCCAGCGTCGGCATCAAAAGACCGGATCCGCTCCGGCACTCAAAGACCAACTCCGCGTTGGCATCCAAGACCGGCGCCCAGCGTCGGCATTAAAAGATCGGATCCGTTCTGGCAACTAAAAACCAACTCCGCGTTGGCACCTAAGACCGGCGCCCAGCATCGGCATTAAAAGACCGGATCCGCTCCGGCACTCAAAAACCAACTCCACGTTGGCATCCAAGACCGGCGCCCAGCGTCGGCATTAAAAGACCGGATCCGCTCCGGCACTCAAAGACCAACTCCGCGTTGGCATCCAAGACCGGCGCCCAGCGTCGGCATTAAAAGACCGGATCCGCTCGGCACTCAAAGACCAACTCCGCGTTGGCATCCTAAGACCGGCGTTCAGCGTCGGCATAGAAGACCGGATCCGCTCCGGCAGTCAAAGACCAACTCCGTGTTGGCATCAAAGACCAACTCCGCGTTGGCATTTAAGACCGGCGTTCAGCGTCGGCAATCGAGGACCGGATCCGCTCCGGCAGTCAAAGACCAACTCCGCGTTGGCATCAAAGACCAACTCCGCGTTGGCATCCAAGACCGGCGTTCAGCGTCGGCAATAGAAGACCGGATCCGTTCCGGCAACTAAAGACCAACTCCGCGTTGGCACCTAAGGCCGGCGTCCAGCGTCGGCAACAAAAGACTGGATCCGCTCCGGCAATTAAAGACCCAACTGTGTGTTGGCGCAAAAGACCGGCGCCTAGCGTCAGCCGTAGAGATCGACTGTGTTGGCACCAAGGACCACCGAATATCGGCCTTGTCGATGCTTAGGACAGCATCATGGCTCACGGTCCTATCTAACGTAACCTACTATGCATATTCCTATCAACTGGCAGTTCACAGCGGTTTGAACAAATGAAGCTCAAGAAATTAAAAATATTCATTGATGATGAAGTTTACAAAATTGCCAACAGGAAGAAAAACGAAAAGCAGCTAATGGGCATCCGAAGGCGGGGTGCCATCTTCAGGGACGTGTCAGGCTGCAGCTCCTCGATATCTTCCAAGTCATAAAGCTCCTGTATTTTCTTTTTGCAATCTTGGAAGCCGGCGTCATAAGCTAACGCCGCCGAATCAGCTACCTCGTCATCGAAGGCTTCGGATTTCTTATAATCCTCTATGGCATTGGCCCCCTTCTCTTCCGCTTCGGTGGCTCTTCTCTGAGCCTCCGCCACTACCGCCTCCAAATCCGCGATTTTAATTATGTGTTGGCGGGTGGCTTCCTTAGCCGCATTGGTCTCGGCCAAGGCAGAGCTCATCTGAGTCTTTAGAACGCATACCTCCTGCTCTGCTGCCATCAGTTTCTCCTCGGCTGCCGTCAGCTTCTCCTCGGCTGCTTTTTGCTTCTCTTCCGCCACCTGAGCATTGTCCAGCTCGTTGGCAGCACGGCACTGGGCAACTTCCAGCGCGTATTCAGCTTTTTCGGCCCTAAGCCGAATAGCCTCCACCTCGCCCGTCAGGGTGGCCCGGGTGTCCTCTAGGGCCATCGCCGCCTTTTCAGCTTTCACTTGAAGGGAGACCATCTCCTCCCGCGCTTGCTCAAGGGCGGTGTCACTCAAAGTCCAGAGATCTTTGAGAGCGACAAGGGAGTTCAAGGCCTAAAAAATAATAATAATAATAATAATAATAATAATCCAGAAAAAGGGAAAAGGAAAGGACAATAGTGGCACAAAAACTCACCCAGAGGTGCGCCACCGAAGCTTCACGAAAGAAGGTAGCACACCTTCGACCTCGGAGATATTCTTGCATCTCCTCCACTAAAGCTTCCTCTATGACCCGCATAGCCCAGCGGCTATGGTTCGCCAGCAGTGACTGGAAGGAAGGATCAATAGTCCTCCCTTCCCTGGGCGTCGGACCCGCGAAGGCTGATCCTGCCTCAGAACCTGCCGGCTCCGGCTCTTTAGCGGGCGGAGGTGCTTCAGATGTCGCCCCCATGGGGGGCAAGGCAGTGGCTGGAGTCGCCGCTGTTGCCGCCGGAGCTTTACCCGCCTCCTTAGGCGCGGGAGATGGTGTCTTCCCCTCAGGAGATAGATCAAGTAAAATAATTGGAGGAGCCGGGGCTGGAGATTCTTCTTCCGGCGGGCTTTGCTCCACCTCCTTGCCGGCCCTGGCCTTAGCCGCGTCTTCCACGACGGGTTCTTCGGCTTGGGGTCGGATTGCCTCGCCTATGCGCACGGGCCCCACTGCTTTGGCTTCTGGGGCGTCGACCCCTTTTGCGACAGCCCTTTTGGGGCCGCCCTTCTTCGAGACTTTGGCGCGTAGAGGCTTCACGACTATAGTTCCTCCGGTGTCGGCCATCCCAGCGTCGGTCTCTCTGCCACTAACCCTCCCGGCGTCGGCCCTCCTGGGAACCTTAGTGGCAGCCCTCCCTTCGGCAGGGGATGCGGTCCCCGCGGCCTTCCTCTTCTTGGCGGCCACCCGCTTAAGCTTGTGCAATGTCGGCGCCATCCCTACGCAAGCAAGGGATAGTTAAAAAAAAAAAAAAAAAAAAAAGAGAGAAAGAGAAGAGAAGGGAGAAGAACAGAGAAGAGAGGCGAGTGGACTAATGCTCACCCCTCGAGGGAATTAAGCCGGCACGTTGAAGGCTCTCCTCAGCTATCAGCTTATTACACTTAGGAATATCGGCAGTCAGGAGCTGCCCAAATGCCATCCGGTCTCGTGGAAGGATGGAGGCGTCCCTGTTAGCATCAATATTGGGTACCCCCCAGCTTCCACGAACCCCGCTGACGTCCGCGAAGAAAAACTTGTCCTTCCACCCCTTAACGGAGGAAGGAAGGCACAACCTAAGAATCCTGTTGGACCTAGGTGTGAAAGACCACCACCCGACTGTTTGCGCAAGGTATAGAAGCTGCGGAACAAGGAAATGCTAGCCTCTATACCTGCAGATGGCAGAGTACCAAAAAACCAACTATAGTTCGGAAGGAATTGGGAACTAGTTGAGACGGGGTCAAGGAATACCTATCCAAAAGATTAAGGATAAAGGGGTGAATCGGTAACCTAAGCCCGGCCTTAAAAAGGCCCCGTACAGGGCAACCCTCCCGGAACGAGAGGAGGTGACCCTATCGACAGAGGTGGGAACGAACAGGTGAAGGTCCGGAGGGAAACCGTACCTGGCCCTTAAGTTCGCGATGTCCTGGGCAGACATGGTCGACGCAGTCCCTTCGGGGGATTCCTTGGTAACCCTAGAAGGGCCAGCAACCGTCGGCCGAGTTTTAACGGAAGTTTGTCCGCCGGACGGACGAATCCCGGTGGAGGGACGATCGGCTGGTCGTGGCTTTGGAACCCCCCCAAGAACCAAAAATGGAGCAAGAAGGAGAAGAAGCCATGGGAACTGACCTGAGAAGAAAAACGCGAGCAAGGACAGAGCACGGGGAGAATGAACAGAAGACGAAAACGCAGGCGGACTCAAAAGGGGGCAATGGCGGAAAGAGAGGGAAGATAGGAAGATAAGAGCAATTCGCCATCATTACATCATCTCGAAACACCCTCTAACCGTCCGATTTAACCACGCGTCCGTCTTCAGTTGGGAGGCGTTTCGACGACCCGCCGATGCGAAAGGTCGAAAAGACCACCAATGTAGAAAGGGGCGCTAACCTTACCGCAATGATGCCGTCCACCTTTTCGTAGCGCTGCCCGAGGGAAATCCTCCCTAATCCCAACAAAAGCAAGATGACAACGTGGAAACCGGCCCCCTAGAAGATATTCACACCCCCTTTCGCAGGTAAGTAAACGCTCACCAATCTCAGGGGTGGGGGGGCATCTGATACGGCTGGCGGTTTCCCCGGGGTAGTAATATCTTCCGCACAACTTTCGAAAATAATGATATGACAACGAAACCCAAGGCCACCAGCGTCGGCCCTCAGCACCGGCCCCAGCGTCGGCCCTCAGCGTCGACCCCCAGCGTCGGCTCCTAGCGCCGGCCCTCAGTATCGGCCCTCAGCGTCGGCCCTCAGCGTCGGCTCTCAGCGTCGGCCCCCAGCGTCGGCTCCTAGCACCGACCCTCAGCGTCGGCCTTGAGAGCCAGCGGCTAGCGTCGGTCTTCAGAGCTGGCCACCAGCATCGGCCTCCAGCGTCGATCCTCAGCGTCGGCCTCAGCGTCGGTCTCCATAAGCCCCCAATACTGAGGCTTTGGTTCCGGCATCTAACACTGCCACCCGACCTCGGCCCCCAGTGTCGGCCGTCATACAAGGATGTTCTAGGCAATGGACCCCGCAATTTAAGGTCTATTGCCGAATGGTCTGTTGACCCAAATCGCGGGCAGGTCTCAGCCTAATCAGCAGTTACCGCTATAAGCGGCCCCTATCCCGCAACAGTCCAACAACTTACCGTTCGATGAAGCAGATTCGACGGTTCCAACAGGCCAAGATACACGGGATCCCCAACAGATATAAAGGGAGGACTCGAGCTCCATGCGAGGGAACTCTCTTTCAGAAGAAAACTTCCACTAGAATAATCATTCATATCCCTGTTTGACGACTCACTAACTTGGGCGTCGGAGGGTCCCCACCGGAACTACTGGCCCGGGACTTTTTGCAGGCTCCAGGAGGAAGACGGTGATCTCTCTGCACACCCGGTGATCCAAGCCCTGATCCCGATCGGCCACGACCAATCTCGGACCGTGGCGATCGGTCCGATCACCGACGATCTGACTGTTGCGATCGATCCAAGCCCTGAGCCCGATCGGCCATGAACGATCTCGGACTGCGGCGATCGGTTCGATCGTCGATGATCCGACGGTTAGATCGATCCAAGCCCTGATCCCGATCGGCCACGACCGATCTCGGACCACGGCGATCGGTCCGATCGCCGACGATCCGACGGTTGCGATCGACCCAAGCCCTGATCCCGATAGGCCCCGACCAATCTCAGACCATGGCGATCGGTCCGATCGCCGAGGATCCAACGTTTGCGATCGATCCAAGCCCTGATCCCGATCGGCCACTATCGATCTTGGACCGAGGCGATCGGTTCGATCGCTGATGATCCGACGGTTGCGATCGATCCAAGCCCTGATCCCAATCGGCCATTACCAATCTCGGACAACGGCGATCGGTCCTATCGCCGACAATCCGACGGTTGCGATCGATCCAAGCCCTGATCCCGATCGGCCCCGGTGGATCTCGGACCGCGGCGATAGATCCTATCGCCGACGATCCGACGGTTGCGATCGATCCAAGCCCTGATTTCGATCGGCCACGATCGCTATCGGACCACGGCGATCGATCCGATCGCCAACGATCTGACGGTTGCGATCGATCCAAGCCCTGATCCCGATCGGCCACAACCAATCTCGGACCATGGCGATCGGTCCGATCACCGACGATCCGACGGTTGCGATCGATCCAAGCCCTGCTCCAGATCGGCCATGATCGATCTCGGACCACGGCGATTGGTCTGATCACCAACGGTCCGATGGTTGCGATCGATCCAAGCCCTGATCCCGATCGGCCATGACCGATCTCGGGCCATGGCGATCGATCTGATCGCCAACGATCCGACGGTTGCGATCGATCCAAGCCCTGATCCCGATCGGCCACGACCGATCTCAGACGGTGGTGATCGTTCCGATCGCCGATGATCCTACGGTTGCGATCGATCTAAGCCCTACTCCAGATCGGCCATGACTGATCTCGGACCATGGCGATTGGTCCGATCACCGACTATCCAACAGTTGTGATCGATCCAAGCCCTGATCCCGTTCGACCATGACCGATCTCGGACCACGGCCATCGGTCCGATTGCCGACGATCCGACGTTTGCGATCAATCCAAGCCCTGATCCCGATCGGCCACGACCGATCTCGGACTGCTGCGATCGGTCCAATCGCCGATGATCCGATGGTTGCGATCGATCCAAGCCCTAATCTCGATCGGCCACGACCGATCTGGACCGCGGCGATCGGTTCGATCGCCGACCATCCAACGGTTGCGATCGATCAAGCCCTGATCCCGATCATCCACGATCGATCTTGGACCGCGGCGATCAGTCCGATCGCCAACGATCCGACGATTGCAATCGATCCAAGCCCTGATCCCAATCGACCACGACCGATCTCGGAACGCGGTGATCGGTTCGATCACCGACGATCCGACGGTTGCGATCGATCCAAGCCCTGATCCCGATCGGCCACGACCGATCTCGGAGCACGGTGATCGGTCTGATCGCCGACGATCTGATGGTTGCGATCGATTCAAGCCCTGATCCCGATCGGCCACGACCAATCTCGGACCATGGTGATCGGTCCGATCATCGATGATCCAATGGTTGCAATCGATCCAAGCCCTGATCCCAATCGGCCACGACCGATCTTGGACCACGGCGATCGGTCCGATCGCCGACGATCTGATGGCTGCCATCTATCCAAGCCCTAATCCCGATCGGCCACAACCGATCTCGGACCTTGACGATCGGTCCGATCGCCGATGATTGACGGTTGCGATCGATCCAAGCCCTGATCCCGATCGGCCATGACCGATCTCGAACCACGGTGATCGATCCGATCGCCGATGATCCGACAGTTGCGATCGATCCAAGCCCTGATCCCGATCGGCCATGATCGATCTCGGACCGCGGCGATCGGTCCGATCACCGACATTCTGACGGTTGCGATCGATCCAAGCCCTGATCCCTATCGGCCACGACCGATCTCGGACCGCGGCGATCAGTCCGATCGCCAATGATCCGACGATTGCAATCGATCCAAGCCCTGATCCCGATCGGCCATAACGATCTCGGACCACGGCAATTGGTCCTATCGCCAACGATCCAATGGTTGCGATCGATCCAAGCCCTGATCCCGATCGGCCATGATCGATCTCGGACAGCGGTGATCGGTCCGATCGCCGACGATCCGACGGTTGCGATCGATACAAGCCCTGATCCGATCGGCCACGACCGATCTCGGACCGTGGCGATCGGTCCGATCGCCAATGATCTGACTGTTGCGATCGATCCAAGCCCTGATCCTGATCGGCCATGAACGATCTCGGATTGCGGCGATCGGTTCAATCGCCAACGATCCGATGGTTAGATCGATCCAAGCCCTGATCCCGATCGGCCACGACCGATCTCGGACCGCGGCGATCGGTCCGATCACCGACGATCCGACGGTTGCGATCGATCCAAGCCCTGATCCCGATCGGCCATGATCGATCTCGGACTGCGGCGATCTGTCCGATCGCCGAGGATCCGACGTTTGCGATCGATCCAAGCCCTGATCCCGATCGCCACGACCGATCTCGGACCGAGGCGATCGGTCCGATCGCCGACGATCCGACGGTTGCGATCGATCCAAGCCCTGATCCCAATCGGCCACGACCGATCTCGGACAACGGCGATCGGTATGATCGCCGACAATCCGACGGTTGCGATCGATCCAAGCCCTGATCCCAATCGGCCACGATGAATCTCAGACCATGGCGATTGGTCGGATCGCCGATGATCCAACGGCTGCGATCGATCCAAGCCCTGATCCTGATCGGCCACGACCGATCTCGACCACGGCGATCGGTCGATCACCGATGATCCGACGGTTGTAATCGATCCAAGCCCTGATCCCGATCGGCCAAGATCGATATCGGACCATGGCGATCGATCGATCGCCGACGATCCAATGGTTGTGATCGATCTAAGCCCTGATCCCGATCGACCACGACCGATCTCAGACCACGGCCATCGGTCCGATCGCCGACGATTCGACGTTGCGATCGATCCAAGCCTGATCCCGATCGGCCACGATCGATCTCGAACCGCGGTGATCGGTCTGATCGCCAACGATCCGACGGTTGCGATCGATCCAAGCCTGATCCCGATCGGCCACGACCGATCTCGAACCGAGGTGATCGGTTCGATCGCCGACGATCTGACAGTTGCGATCGATCCAAGCCCTGATCCCAATCGACCACGACCGATCTTGAACCCCGGTGATCGGTCCGATTGCCTACGATACGATAGTTGCGATCGATCTAAGCCCTAATCCCAATCGGCCACGACCGATCTTGGACCGCGGCGATCGGTCCGATTGCTGACGATCCAACGGTTGCGATCGATCCAAGCCCTGATCCCGATCGCCATGATCGATCTCGGACTGCGGCGATCGGTCCGATCGCCGAGGATCCGATGTTGCGATCGATCCAAGCCCTGATCCCGATCGGCCTCGACGATCTTGGACCGAGGCGATCGGTCCGATCACCGACGATCGACGGTTGCGATCGATCCAAGCCCTGATCCCGATCGGCCACGACCGATCTCGGACGCGGCGATCGGTCCGATCACCGATGATCCGATGGTTGCAATCGATCCAAGCCCTGATCCGATTGGCCATGACCGATATCAGACGTGGCGATCGGTCCGATCACGATGATCCGATGGTTGCGATTGATCCAAGCCTGACCCGATCGGCCACGATCGATATCCTGCGGCGATCGTCGATCGCCGATGATCCGATGGTTGTGATCGATCCAAGCCCTGATCCTGATCGACCACGACCGATCTCGGACCACAGCCATCGGACCGATCGCCGACGATCCGACGTTTGCGATCGATCCAAGCTCTAATCCCGATTGGCCATGACCGATCTCGGACCGCGGTGATCGGTCCGATCGTCGACGATCCGACTGTTGCGATCAATCCAAGCCCTGATCCCGATCGGCCACGACCGATCTTGACCGAGGTGATTGGTCCGATCGCCGATGATCCAACGGTTGCGATCGATCCAAGCCCTGATCCGATTGACCACGACCGATCTCGGACCCCGGTGATCGGTCCGATCGCCGACGATCTGATGGTTGCGATAGATCCAAGCCCTAAACCCGATCGGCCATGACCAATCTCGGACCGCGGCGATCGGTCCGATCGCTGACGATCCAACGGTTATGATCGATCCAAGCCCTGATCCTGATCGCCACGACCGATCTCGGACCGCGGCAATCGGTTCGATCACCGACGATCCAACGGTTGTGATCGATCCAAGCCCTGATCCCGATCGACCACGACCGATCTCGGAACGCAGCGATCGGTCCGATCGCCGATGATCCGACGGTTGCGATCGATCCAAGCCCTATCCCGATCGGCCACGACCGATCTTGAACCGCGGTGATCGGTCCGATCGCCGACGATCCGATGGTTGCGATCGATCCAATCCCTGATCCCGATCGGCCACGACCAATCTCGGACCGCCGTGATCGGTCCCATCACCGATGATCCGATGGTTGCGATCGATCCAAGCCCTGATCCCGATCGGCCACAATCGATCTCGGACCACGGCGATCGGTTCGATCGCCGACGATCCGATTGTTGCCATCGATCAAGCCCTAATCCCGATCGGCCACACCGATCTCGGACCACGGCGATCGGTTTGATCGCCGACGATCCGACGGTTGCGATCGATCCAAGCCCTGATCCGATCGGCCACCACCGATCTCGGACAGCGGTGATCGGTCGATCGCCGACGATCCAATGGTTAGATTGATCCAAGCCCTGATCTCGATCGGCCACGACCGATCTTGGACCGCAGTGATCGGTCCGATCGCCGATGATCCGATGGTTGCGATCGATCCAAGCCCTGATCCCGATCGGCCACGACCGATCTCGGACCATGGCGATCGGTCCGATCACCGACGATCTGACGTTTGCGATCGATCCAAGCCCGGATCCCGATCAGCCACGATCGATCTCGGACCGCGGCGATCGGTCCGATCGCCGACGATCCGACGGTTGCGATCGATCCAAGCCCTGATCCCGATCGGCCACGACCGATCTCGGACCGCTGCGATCGGTCCGATCGCCGACGATCCGACGTTGCAATCGATCCAAGCCCTGATCCCGATCGGCCACCGATCTCGACCGCGGCGATCGGTCCTATCGCCGACGATCCGATGGTTGCGATCGATCCAAGCCCTGATCCCGATCGGCCACGACCGATCTCGGACCGCGGCGATCAGTCCGATCGCCGATGATCCGATGGTTGCGATCGATCCAAGCCCTGATCCCGATCGGCCACGACCGATCTCGGACCGCGGCGATCGGTCCGATCACCGACGATCCGACGGTTGCGATCGATCCAAGCCCTGATCCCGATCGGCCACGATCGATCTCGACCGTGGCGATCGGTCCGATCGCCGACGATCCGACGGTTGCGATCGATCCAAGCCCTGATCCCGATCGGCCACGACCGATCTCGGACCGCGGCGATCGGTCCGATCACCGACGATCCGACGGTTGCGATCGATCCAAGCCCTGATCCCGATCGGCCACGATCGATCTCGGACCGCGGCGATCGGTCCGATCACCGACGATCCGACGGTTGCGATCGATCCAAGCCCTGATCCCGATCGGCCACGATCGATCTTGGACCGCAGCGATCGGTCCGATCGCCGATGATCCGACGGTTGCGATCGATCCAAGCCCTGATCCCGATCGGCCACGACCGATCTCGGACCGCGCGATCGGTCGATCACCGACATCCGACGGTTGCGATCGATCCAAGCCCTGATCCCGATCGGCCACGATCGATCTCGGACCGCGGCGATCGGTCCGATCGCCGACGATCCGACGGTTGCGATCGATCCAAGCCCTGATCCCGATCGGCCACGACCGATCTCGGACCGCGGCGATCGGTCCGATCGCCGATGATCCGATGGTTGCGATCGATCCAAGCCTGATCCCGATCGGCCACGACCGATCTCGGACCGTGACGATCGGTCCGATCGCCAATGATCCACGGTTGCGATCGATCCAAACCCTGATCCCGATCGGCCACGACCGATCTCGGACCACGCGATCAGTCCGATCACTGATGATTCGACGGTTGCGATCGATCAAGCCCTGATCCCGATTGGCCACGACCGATCTCAGACCATGCGATCGGTCCGATCGCCGATGATCCGACGGTTGCGATCGATCCAAGCCCTGATCCGATCAGCCACGACCGATCTCGACCACGGCGAATAGTCCGATCACCGATGATCCGACGGTTGCGATCGATCCAAGCCCTGATCCCGATCGGCCACGACCGATCTCGGACCGCGGCGATCGGTCCGATCACCGACGATCCGATGGTTGCGATCGATCCAAGCCCTGATCCCGATCGGCCACGACCGATCTCGGACCGGCGATCGGTCCGATCGCCGATGATCCGACGGTTGCGATCGATCCAAGCCCTGATCCCGATCGGCCACGACCGATCTCGACCACGGCGATCGGTCCGATCACCGATGATCCGACGGTTGCGATCGATCAAGCCTGATCCCGATCGGCCACGACCGATCTCGGACCGCGGCGATCGGTCCGATCACCGACGATTTGACGGTTGCGATCGATCCAAGCCCTGATCCCGATCGGCCACGATTGATCTCGGACCGCAGCGATCGGTCCGATCGCCGACGATCCGACGGTTGCGATCGATCCAAGCCCTGATCCCGATCGGCCACGACCGATCTGGACCGCGGCGATCGGTCCGATCGCCGACGATCCGACGATTGCGATCGATCCAAGCCCTGATTCCGATCGGCCACGACCGATCTCGACCGCGGCGATCGGTCCGATCGCCGACGATCCGATGGTTGCGATCGATCCAAGCCCTGATCCCGATCGGCCATGACCGATCTCGGACCGCGGCGATCGGTCCGATCGCCGACGATCCGACGGTTGCGATCGATCCAAGCCCTGATCCCGATCGGCCACGACCGATCTCGGACCGTGGCGATCGGTCCGATCGCCGACGATCCGACGTTGCGATCGATCCAAGCCCTGATCCCGATCGGCCACGACCGATCTCGGACGCGGCGATCGGTCCGATCGCCGACGATCCGACGGTTGCGATCGATCCAAGCCCTGATCCCGATCGGCCACGATCGATCTCGGACCACGGCGATCGGTCCGATCGCCGACGATCCGACGGTTGCGATCGATCCAAGCCCTGATCCCGATCGGCCACGACCGATCTTGGACCGCGGCGATCGTCCGATCGCCGATGATCCGACGGTTGCGATCGATCCAAGCCCTGATCCCGATCGGCCACGACCGATCTCGGACCGCGGCGATCGGTCCGATCGCCGACGATCCGACGGTTGCGATCGATCCAAGCCCTGATCCCGATCGGCCATGACCATCTCGGACCGATCGGTCCGATCGACGATCCGACGGTTGCGATCCCCTGATCCCGATCGGCCACGACCGATCTCGGACCACGGCGATCGGTCCGATCGCCGATGATCCGACGGTTGCGATCGATCCAAGCCCTGATCCCGATCGGCCACGATCGATCTCGGACCGCGGCGATCGGTCCGATCGCCGACGATCCGACGGTTGCGATCGATCCAAGCCCTGATCCCGATCGGCCACGACGATCTCGGACCGCGGCGATCGGTCCGATCGCCGATGATCCGACGGTTGCGATCGATCCAAGCCCTGATCCGATCGGCCACGATCGATCTCGGACCACGGCGATCGGTCCGATCGCCGATGATCCGACGGTTGCGATCGATCCAAGCCCTGATCCCGATCGGCCACGACGATCTCGGACCACGGCGATCGTCCGATCGCCGATGATCCGACGGTGCGATCGATCCAAGCCCTGATCCGATCGGCCATGACCGATCTCGACCACGGCGATCGGTCCGATCGCCGATGATCCGACGTTGCGATCGATCCAAGCCCTGATCCCGATCGGCCACGATCGATCTCGGACCGTGGCGATCGATCCGATCGCCGACGATCCGACGGTTGCGATCGATCCAAGCCCTGATCCCGATCGGCCACGACCGATCTCGGACCGCGATGGTCCAATCGCCGACGATCCGACGGTTGCGATCGATCCAAGCCCTGATCCGATCGGCCACGATCGATCTCGGACCGCGGCGATCGGTCCGATCACCAACGATCCGATGGTTGCGATCGATCCAAGCCCTGATCCGATTGGCCACGACCGATCTCGGACCGCGGCGATCGGTCCGATCGCCGACGATCCGACGGTTGCGATCGATCCAAGCCCTGATCCCGATCGGCCACGATCGATCTCGACCGCGGCGATCGGTCCGATCGCCGACGATCCTGACGGTTGCGATCGATCCAAGCCCTGATCCGATCGGCCACGAACGATCTCGGACCGCGGCGATCGGTTCGATCGCGACGATCCGACGGTTGCGATCGATCCAAGCCCTGATCCCGATCGGCCATGACCGATCTCGGACCGTGGCGATCGGTCCGATCGTCGACGATCCGACGGTTGCGATCGATCCAAGCCCTGATCCCGATCGGCCACGACCGATCTCAGACCGCGGCGATCGGTCGATCGCCGAGGATCCGACGGTTGCGATCGATCCAAGCCCTGATCCCGATCGGCCACGACCGATCTCGGACCGAGGCGATCGGTCCGATCGCCGATGATCCGACGGTTGCGATCGATCCAAGCCCTGATCCCGATCGGCCACGACCGATCTCGAACCGCGGCGATCGGTCCGATCGCCGACGATCCGACGGTTGCGATCGATCCAAGCCCTGATCCCGATCGGCCACGACCGATCTCGGACGCGGCGATCGGTCCGATCGCCGACAATCCGACGGTTGCGATCGATCCAAGCCCTGATCCCGATCGACCACGATCGATATCGGACCATTGCGATCGATCCGATCTCCGATGATCCGACGGTTGCGATCGATCCAAGCCCTGATCCAATCGGCCATGACCGATCTTGGACCGGCGATCGGTCCAATCGCCGATGATCCGACGGTTGCGATCGATCCAAGCCCTGATCCAGATCGGCCACGATCGATCTCGGACCACGGCGATCGGTCCGATCGCCAACGATCCGACGGTTGCGATCGATCCAAGCCCTGATCCCGATCGCCACGACGATCTCGGACCGTGGCGATCGTCCGATCGCCGACGATTCGACGGTTGTGATCGATCCAAGCCCTGATCCGATCGGCCACGACCGATCTCGGACCGCGGTGATCGGTCCTATCGCCGACGATCCGACGGTTGCGATCGATCCAAGCCCTGATCCCGATCGGCCATGATCGATCTCGGACCAGATCGGTCCGATCACCGACGATCCGACGGTTGCGATCGATCCAAGCCCTGATCCCGATCGGCCACGACCGATCTCGGACCGGCGATCGGTCCGATCGCCGACGATCCGACGGTTGCGATCGATCCAAGCCCTGATCCCGATCGGCCACGACCGATCTCGGACCCGGCGATCGGTCCGATCGCCGACGATCCGACGGTTGCGATCGATCCAAGCCCTGATCCCGATCGGCCACAACCGATCTTGGACCGCGGCGATCGGTCCAATCGCCGATGATCCGACGGTTGCGATCGATCCAAGCCCTGATCCCGATCGGCCACGACCGATCTCACCGCGGTGATCGGTCCGATCACCGACGATCGACGGTTGCGATCGATCCAAGCCCTGATCCCGATCGGCCACGACCGATCTCGGACCACAGTGATCGTCCGATCGCCGATCCGATGGTTGCGATCGATCCAAGCCCTAATCCTCGATCGGCCACGACCGATCTTCGGACCGCGGTGATCGGTCCGATCGCCGACGATCCAACGGTTGCGATCGATCCAAGCCCTGATCTCGATCAGCCACACCGATCTCGGACCACGGCGATCGGTCCGATCGCCGATGATCCGACGGTTGCGACCGATCCAAGCCCTGATCCTGATCGCCATGACCGATCTCGGAACGGCGATCGGTCCGATCGCGATGATCCGACGGTTGC
>UESW01001463.1:215038-244561 GCA_900491605.1 Calamus simplicifolius
GTTTGATTGCCGATGATTCGACAGTTGCGATCGATCCAAGCCCTTATCCCGATCGGCCATGACGATCTCGGACCATGGCGATCGTTTCGATCGCCGACGATCCGATGGTTGCGATCGATCCAAGCCCTGATCCTGATCGGCCACATCCTATCTCGGACCGTTGCAATCGGTCCGATCGCTGATGATCCGACGATTGCGATCGATCCAAGCCATGATCCGATTGGCACGACCGATCTCGGACCGTTGCGATCGGTCCGATCGCGACGATCCGATGTTGCGATCGATCCAAGACCTGTTCTCGATCGGCCACGACCGATCTCGGACCGTGGCGATCGAAACGATCGCCGATGATCCGATGGTTGCGATCGATCCAAGCCATGATCCAGATTGACCACGACCATCTCGGACCGTTGTGATCGGTCCGATCGCCGATGATCCGACGGTTGCAATTGATCCAGCCCTGGTCCCGATCGCCACGATCGATCTCGGACCATTGCGATCGGTCTGATCGGCAACGAATTGACGGTTGCGATCGATTCAAGCCCTGATCCGATTGACCTCGACCGATCTCGGACCGTTGTGATCGGTCCGATCACCGATGATCCGATGGTTACGATCGATCCAAGCCCTAATCCTGATCGGCCACGACCGATCTCGAACCATTGCGATCGGTCCGATCGCCGATGATCTGACGGTTGCGATCGATCCAAGTCCTGATCCCGATTTGCCACGACCAACTTGGACCGTGGCGATCGGTCCGATCGCTGATGATCCGACGGTTGCAATTGATCCAAGCCCTAATCCTGATCGACCACGATAGATCTCGAACTGTGGCAATCGGTCTGATCGTCATGATCCAATGGTTGCGATCGATCCAAGACCTGATCTCGATTGGCCACGACCGATCTCGGACCATGGCGATCGATCCAATCTGATGATCCGACGGTTGCGATCGATCCAAGCCCTGATCCCAATCGGCCACGATCGATCTCGGACCGTGGCGATCATTCCGATCGCCAATGATTCGACGGTTGGGATCGATCCAAGCCCTGATCCCGATCGGCCACGACCAATCTCGGACCGTGGCGATCGGTCCGATCGCTGATGATCCGATGGTTGCGATCGATCGAAAGCCCTGATCTCGAACGACCACGACCGATCTCGGACCGTGGCGATCGGTTCGATCGCCGAGGATCTGAAGGTTGCGATCGTTCCAAGCCCTGATCCCGATCGGCCATGATAGATCTCAGATCGTGGCGATCGGTCCGATCGCCAATGATCTGATGGTTGCGATCGATCCAAGACCTGATCCCGATCGGCCATGATCGATCTCGTACCATGGCGATCGGTCCGATTGATAATGATCTGACGGTTGCGATCGATCCAAGCCCTGATCCGATCGACCATGACCGATCTTAGACCATACAGAATGGTCCAATCGCCAAAGATCCAACGGTTGCGATCATTCCAAGCCCTGATCTCGATCTGCCACAATAGATCTTGGACCGTGGCGATCGATCCGATTGCCGACGATCCGATGGTTACGATTGAACCAAGACCTGAACCCGATCGGCCACGACCGATCTCGGACCATGGCGATCGGTCCGATCGCCAATGATCTGATGGTTGCGATCGATCCAAGCCGTGATCCATATCGACCATGACCAATCTCGGACCGCTGCGATCCGTCCGATCACCGATGATCTGACGGTTGCGATTGATCCAAGCCTTGATCCCGATCGACCACGATCGATTTCAGACCGTTGCAATCGGTCCGATCGACGCCGAATTAACGGTTGCGATCGATTCAAGCCCTGATCCCGATTGACCGCGATCGATCTTGAACGTTGCGATCGGTCCGATCACCGACGATCCGATGGTTATGATCGATCCAAGCCTAATCCCGATCGGCCACGACCGATCTCGGACCGTTGCGATCGGTCCGATCATCGATGATCTGACGGTTTGTGATCGATCCAAGCCTTGATCCCGATTTGCCACAATCGATCTCGGACCATGGCGATCGGTCTGATCGCTGATGATCCGACGGTTGCGATCGATCCAAGCCCTGATCCTGATCGGCCATGATAGATCTCGAACTGTGGCGATCGGTTTGATCGTCGATGATCCAATGGTTGCGATCGATCCAAGACCTGATCTCGATCGGCCACGACCGATCTCAGACCATGGCGATCGATCCAATCGTCGACAATCCGACGGTTGCGATCGATCCAAGCCCTGATCCCGATCAGCCACGACCGATCTCGGACCGTGGTGATCATCCGATCGCCGACGATTCGATGGTTGGGATCGATCCAAGCCCTGATTTCGATCAGCCACGATCGATCTCGGACCGTGGCGATTGGTCCGATCGCCGATGATCCGATGGTTGTGATCAATCCAAGCCCTGATCCCGATCGACCATGATCGATCTCGGACTGTGGCGATTGGTCGATCGTCGACGATCTGAAGGTTTCGATCGATCCAAGCCCTGATCCCGATCGGCCACGATCGATCTCGGACCATTTCGATCGGTCCGATCGCCGATGATTCGACGGTTGCGATCGATCCAATCCCTAATCCCGATCGGCCACGACCGATCTTGGACCGTTTGCGATCGGTCCGATCGCCGATGATCCGACGATTGCGATCGATCCGAGCCCTGATCCCGATCGGCCATGACCGATCTCGGACCGTGGCGATCGGTCCGATCGCTAAGGATCTGACGGTTGTGATCGATCCAAGCCCTGATCCCGATCGGCCATGATAGATCTCGGATCGTGGCGATCGGTCCGATCACCGACGATCCGATGGTTGCGATCGATCCAAGACCTGATCCGATCGGCCACGACCGATCTCATACCATAGCGATTGGTCCGTTGATGATGATCCGATGGTTGCGATCGGTCCAAGCCTGATCTCGATCGGCCACGACTGATCTTAGACCGTGGTGATCGGTCCGATCACCGATGATCCAACGGTTGCGATCAATCCAAGCCCTGATCCGATCGGCCATGATAGATCTCGGACCGTGGGATCGGTCCGATTGCCGACGATCCGATGGTTACGATCGATCCAAGATCTGATCCCAATCGGCCACGACCGATCTCGGACCATGGCGATCGGTCCGATCGCTGATGATCTGACGGTTGCGATCGATCCAAGCCGTGATCCAGATCGACCACAACCAATCTCGGACCATTGCGATCGGTCCGATCACCGACGATCCGACGGTTGCAATTGTTCCAAGCCTAGATCCTTATCGACCATGATCGATCTTGGACCGTTGCGATCGGTCCGATCGGCGACGAATTGATGGTTGCGATTGATTCAAGCCCTGATCCGATTGACCGCGAGCGTTCTCAGACTTGCGATTGGTCCGATCGCCGACGATCCGATGGTTACAATCGATCCAAGCCCTAATCCCGATCGGCCACGACTGATCTCGGACCGTTGCGATCGGTTCGATCGCCGATGATTCAATGGTTGCGATCGATCCAAGCCCTGAACCCGATTTGCCACGACCGATCTCGGACCATGGCGATCGGTCCGATCGCTGATGATCCGACGGTTGCGATCGATCGAGGCCCTGATCCTGATCGGCCACGATAGATCTCAAACTGTGGTGATCGGTCCGATCATCGATGAACCAATGGTTGCGATCGATCCAATACCTGATCTCGATCGGCAACGACCGATCTCGGACCATGGCAATCGATCCAATCGCCGACGATCCGGCGGTTGCAATCGATCCTAGCCCTGATCCCCATCGCCACGACCGATCTTGGACCATGGCGATCATTTCGATCACCGACGATGCGATGGTTGGGATCGATCCAATCCCTGATCCCGATCAGCCATGACCGATCTCAGACCGTGGCGATCGGTCCGATCGCCGATGATCCGATGGTTGTGATCGATCCAAGCCCTGATCCCGATTGGCCATGACCGATCTCGGACCGTGGCGATCGATCCGATCGCTGACGATCTGAAGGTTTCGATCGATCCAAGCCCTGATCCCGATCGGCCACGACCAATCTCGGACCATTTCGATCGGTCCGATCGCTGACGATCCGATGGTTGCGATCGATCCAATCCCTAATCTCGATCGGCCACGACCGATCTCGGACCGTTGCGATCGGTCCGATCGCCGATGATCCGACGGTTGCGATCGATCCAGCCCTGATCCCGATCGGCCATGATAGATCTCGGATCGTGGCGATCGTCCGATCGCCGACGATCCGATGGTTGCGATCGATCCAAGACCTGATCCGATCGGCCACGACCGATCTCGTACCATGGCGATCGGTCCAATTGATGATGATCCGATGGTTGCGATCGATCCAAGCCCTGATCCCGATCGGCCACGATCGATCTTAGACCGTAGCGATCGGTCCGATCGCCGATGATCCAACGGTTGCGATCAATCCAAGCCATGATCCCGATCGGCCATGATAGATCTCGGATCATGGTGATCGGTTCGATTGCCGACGATCCGATGGTTACGATCGATCCAAGACCTGATCCCGATCGGCCATGACTGATCTCGGACCATGGCGATCGGTCCGATCGCCGATGATTCGACGGTTGCGATCGATCCAAGCCCTGATCTCGATCGGCCAAGATCGATCTTGAACCATGGAGATCGGTTCGATCGCCAATGATCCGATGGTTATGATCGATCCAAGCCCTGATCTCGATCAGCCACGACCGATCTTGGACCATGGCGATCGGTCTGATCACCGACGATCCAACGGTTGCAATCGATCTAAGCCCTGATCCCAATCGGCCACGATCGATCTCGGACCATGGAGATCGGTTCGATCGCCGATGATCCGACGGTTGCGATCGATCCAAGCCCTGATCCCAATCGGCCACGACCGATCTCGGACCGTGGCGATCGGTTCGATCGCCGACGATCCGACGGTTGCGATCGATCCAAGCCCTGATCCTGATCGGCCACGTCCTATCTCGGACCGTTGCAATCAGTCCGATCGCCGATGATCCGATGGTTGCAATCGATCCAAGCCCTGATCCCGATTGGCCACGACCGATCTCGGATCGTTGCTATCGGTCCGATTGCCAACGATTCGATGGTTGCGATCGATCCAAGCCCTGATCCCAAACGACCACGATCGATCTTGGACCGTGGAGATCGGTTCGATCGTCGACGATCCGATGGTTACGATCGATCCAAACCCTGATCCCGATCGGCCACGACTGATCTCGGACCGTGGCGATCAGTTCGATCGCCAACGATCCGACAGTTGCAATCAATCCAAGCCCTGATCCCGATCGGCCATGATCGATCTCAGACCGTGGAGATCGGTTCGATCGCCGATGATCTGACAGTTGCGATCTATCCAAGCCCTGATCCCGATCGGCCATGACCGATCTCGGACTATGGCGATCGGTCCGATCACCGATGATCCGATGGTTGTGATCGATCCAAGCCCTGATCCCGATCGGCCATGATCGATCTCGGACCATGGAGATCGGTTTGATCGCCGATGATCCGATGGTTGCAATCGATCCAAGCCCTGATCCCGATCGGCCACGACCGATCTCGGACCGTGGCGATCGTTCCGATTGCCAACGATCCGATGGTTGCAATCGATCCAAGCCCTGATCCCGATCGGCCACGATCGATCTTGGACCGTGGAGATCGGTTCGATCGCCGATGATCCGACGGTTGCGATCGATCCAAGCCCTGATCCCGATCGGCCATGACTGATCTCGGATCATGGCAATCGGTCCGATCGTCGACGATCTGACGGTTGCGATCGATCCAAGCCATGATCCTGATCGGCCACGTCCTATCTCCATAATTTTTGTTGACCCGCAATTTTCTTTCTTTTATTTTCTATTCTTAACTCCTTTCTTTTATTTTATCTTCCTTTTTTTGGGGTATCTCCATAATTTTTGTTGACCCGCAATTTTTTTTCTTTTATTTTCTATTCTTAACTCCTTTCTTTTTTTTATCTGCCTTTTTTTTGGGTTAAAGAACAGACTAGATGTATTATGACACGTAACTTCCTTTCTTTTATTTTCTCTGTCCATTTTAAGGAACTAAAACTTTGATTTTTGGGTTAGAAAACGGACTATATGTGTTATGACATGCAATTTTGATGGTAGATCCTGTTGTCTGCTTGGATGATCTTATCTTGTGCTTCGCACAGCATAAGAAAGAGTCCGCGTCTAGTTCTATGCATCAGCTTCTCAGACATCTCCTTCTGGGGTTTTCCATCCCACCTTCTAGAGCCCTAATCCGATCTCCAAATCTTCAAAGAACCCGTTTCCTAATCCAATGAGGAGGTGCCCTCGATCACCATTTACATTTCCAATTGTTCCTTGCTTCCTTTTGTTCCTCGTGAATTCAAGCACTTCAACTAACCTTTTTTTCTTTTTTTTTTTCTCTCTTTCAGGGATGGAGAGGGTTGGGAACGGACAGCGGAGGCAGCTCAGCAGGGGAATGAAGGGCGGCTAGGGAATGCTATGCTCGCTCTTGTGATATGTACTCTGCCTTTTTTCTCCATGATCGGGTTGACTTGTCCTTCTAATCAGGTGGACGTTAGATTTCTTCGATTCTCGATCGTTTTCTAGATGTTTTAGTGAAAAGATGGGGTTTGGTTAGAATTTTGGTGAAGACTATGTTTTAAATTTTCATTAGTTTTCTCTGTTTCTCCAGCTTGCTTGTTAGGGATGGAATTGGGCTTAAATCAGCTAGAGACTTTTCCTTGCTGTTGGATAATTTTTTTTAAAAAAAAACTTTGGATCAAACTTGGGTTCAAAATTAAGATTTTTCCTTGCTATTGGATAGAAGGAAAAAAGACTTTGTACACTGCATCCGATGCAGCAAATCCTACATGGGCTACACCACTTTTTTTATTGATCCACATGTATATGACACCTATTAAAAAATGTTAAGACAGCTTTATGACACGATCAAAAAAATTACGACACCCAAGTTTTAAATTATAATATCGTAGTTATAAAATTACGACATCCATTCAGAAAACCAAATTTTTTTTTATGATATCCCTTTTATAAATTTACGATAACATAGTTATAAAATTAAGACACCCATTCATGAAATGTGTCTGTATATAAATTTCAAAAAAAAAATCAAATTTTAAGATAACACCCAATTGTAAAATTAGGACACCGTAGTTATAAAATTAAAACACCCATTAAGAAGCCAAAAAAAATTACGACATGTAAATTTATGACACCGTAGTTATAAAATTATGACACCCACTTAGAAACAGGTCTATACACAAATTCTAAAAAAAAAGTGAATAGGTTACGTCAACATTTAAGATGACATCCTAGTTGTAAACTTATGACACTATGCTTATAAAATTAAGACACCCATTTAGAAAACAAAAAAAAATTATGACTCCCAATTGTAAATTTATAACACCATAGTTATAAAATTATGATATCCATTCATAAAACATGCACTGAAGCCTGTACACAAATTCTAAAAAAACTGAATAGGTATTAATGCACGTCAAGTTAAAATTTAAGATGGTATCCCTGCCCCATCGTATCAAGACATGTAGGATTCATGTGGACCAATAAAAAGAAGCGGTACACTCCATGTAGGATTTGCTGCACCAGAGGTGGTGTACAAAGACTTTTCCTGGATAGAAGAGCGGTCCTGTATCCAGCATGAACTCAAGTTTAATATTTTAAATTCAGACGAATTTGATAAGTAGATACGATGCTATATATTTTCTTTTAGAAGCTCGCACATCAGCGATGCGGCGCTCATGGGCAAGCCTAATCGCATGGGTCTACATGCAGATAAATCACCGCATCTGGTGCATGCTGCACTGCGGTGATGTACAACTTTCTCTTACTTTCAAAATATCTATAGGGTCAGTCATTTGGGCTAAAACTGGGTCCCTTCAGGCCAGTCCACTGTTTTGGGCACAAATGGGCTAGATCGGGCCAGTCCAACAAGTTTTGGATTGGGCTCATATATGTGTTTTGCAATATTTTTTGGGCCTTGGTCCAGCCTAAATTTTGGTTTAAAAAAAATTCAGGTTGAGTTTGGGCAAAAGTAAGACCCGACTCAGCTTGGCCCACTTCTAGTCCTAGTAAAAGAATGTGGCATCTTTTTGCTTCCAAAAATATGTAATTGTAGCATTTGTTCTCCTATTTGTTGGTTGGAGAAAGGAATTGTCATTTACTTCCAAAAATGTGGTTAAGATTTGTATAATGGAATTTGAATTCTATAGAACAAGAGTACTGGCATTTAGATTTTAGTGGCCGAGACTTTGCTAGACGTGGCATTTAAGGGAACCAAAGGGTGACATGATGGTGAGAGCATATTTCCATTCTCCACTTAATTAAACAAAAGAGCATGAAAGTATTGAGTTATAAATCTTGACTTACCAACTACCACCTACACAAATTGGAAAGCATAAACCTTCTTTTTCTATGTAATATGCAAACTTTCATGGTCCTTGATGTGGCTGATAAAGCCATCCTCAATCAACAATGGCGATCGCCTAATGAAGCCAAAATCTGGACGATGCGCCCCCTACCCCCCCCCCCCCCCCCATGAAGAGCCCGTATGGCCTTCATGGCCGGCCCGAGTACACCTCGTTCACGTACTTCTCAAATAGGGCGGTGAAGATAACCCGAGTACACCTTCTATTATACTCTAAATATTAAATTTAGGTTTTTAAATTCTAATATATTTCACATATCCACCTATTTATAATAGGTTTTAGACTTTAAGTAAATTCTTTTATAATATAATTGTATCCAAAATTTTTGACCAGTTCTTAAATGAGAAAAACAATAGGACCGGAGATTCACTACAAAAAAGTATACTATTTGTGATGAATTTATTGTGGCGAAAAATTTTCATCATTATATTTTCCTTTATAACGGCGAACTCAAAATTGCATTCGTTGTAATAAAGAGTTATTACGATGAAATTTAATATCATCGTAATACATCCGAACTATTACAGCGATTAATTTTTTCATCATAATAAGTATTAATATTATTTTAATTAAAATTATTCTTTTTTTTATTATGGCAAAATTTAATTTCATCGTAATACATCTGAATAAAAATAAAAAAAATATTTTATTTTTTAACCTATTACAGTGAAACAAAAATGTTACCATAATAATCTATACTATTACGATGACAAATTATTTCATCGTAATAAGTATTAATTTTATTTTAATTAAAATTATTCTTTGTGTTCTATTATGATGAAAATTTTTTTGCCATAATAAATCTGTTTATTATGGTAAAATTTAATGTCATCGTAATAAGTCTTAATAAAAATAAAAATATATTTTTATTTTTTGAGCTGTTATGGTGAAATAAAAATTTCATCGTAATAATCTGCACTATTACGATGAAATATTATTTTATCATAATAAGTATTAATTTTATTTTAATTAAAATTATTCTTTTTGTAGTATTACGATGAAATTTTTTTTTGCCATAATAAATCTGTTTATTACGATGAAATCTAATGTCGTCGTAATAAGTCTTAATAAAAATAAAAAAATATTTTTATTTTCAAGCTATTATGGTGAAACTAAAATTTCACCGTAATAATCTGCACTATTACAATGAAATATTATGTCATCGTAAAAATATTTAATTCTATTTTAATTAAAATTATTCTTTTCATTCTATTACGATGAAACAAACAATTTGTCGTAATAAATCTACTTATTATGACAAAATTTAATTTCATCATAATAAGTCTTAATAAAAATAAAAAATTATATTTCGAGCTATTACGCTGAAACAAAAATTTTGCCGTAATAATGCACTGTTACGGTGAAGTATTATTTCATCGTAATAAGGCTTAATTTTATTTTAATTAAAAGTATTCCTTTTGTTCTATTACGACAAAGAAAAAGTTCACCGTAATAAGTCTTAATAAAAAATAAAAAATAAAAAATTATTTTGAGCTATTACTTCGTGCTATTATGGCGAAACAAAATTTTTGCCGTAATATGTATGACTATTACGGCAAAATATTGTTTCTCCGTAATAAAGCTTAATTTTATTTGAATTAAAATTATTTCTATTATTTTATTATGGTGAAGAAAAAAATTCATCGTATATTAGCTTATTATGGCAAAAAAATATCTTCCTGAAACCCTCGCTCCCAGCTTTCACCATCTCCCACTCCTCTTCTTCGATGGATTTCAGCCCCACTGGAAGCCGATCGAGTCGTTCCACTGTAGGGGATGCCGGTGCTGTAAATAGAAAGCAGTGGCGGCGTTGTTTTGGATCGTATCCAAACGTCTCGCAATTTTTCCTTCTCCAACAGGCGGATGTTGGGGAAGGGCATCGGTGGTGGTGCTTGCTGGTCTTGGAGTGGCGGTGCTGTAAGTGGGTGAAAGAAAATACAAGGGAGCTAGAGTCAGCCAAATGCTTGGTCTTGTTAGAAGAATGCACAAGTTGTAGTGATTTATTGATAGATTGGATAACTGGGGAATTCCATTATTTCAACATCTCCTATAATAGGTTATAGTAGATTTCTCATGGACTAATATAGGAAATATCTTAGATCATAGGCTTATTTTCCTCTTTAAGCATTGTGATGAAGCACTTACAACATTTTGTAAGCTCTTCTACTGTTGTTCCACTATACTCTTGCAGATATAAATCAAAGAGATGGATATGGCTGTGAACCATCTAGGAGTGTTCAGTGTATGTCCATGTTTTGTGGAGCTAAACTTGGAAGGAAAGGAAAACCAACAGCCATTTAACTTTGGGACGGGGACGCTTCCATCTGATTAGAATGAAATGCAGAGACCACGTATGAAAGGAGATGAGATTCAATACCTCGAGTTGGCATGATTCCAGCTTTTTAACTCTTTCCAAACTCACTTGCAATTCCATGTCTAGGTTCGAGACAAATTAGTTTATCCCTGTGTCCAGATCTTTAGTCTTGGCCATTTGCAACTCGAGTATGAGCTAACAAAGTTGCAGTTTAAAATTTCAATTATGAGTACAGGGTTGGAATTGTGTCCATGATGGAAGGTTTGAAGGTTTGGATGGATTTGGTAGGAGCATATATTGAATGAGTTGGCTTTAAAAATATTAAAAGTTGAATAAAGCTCAAGAGTTGGAGATGCTACAGGACCTCAAGGTTCAGAGTTTGAAAAAGAATGATAAGGATAAAAATAGGAATTCAGAATATAATCAAAACAAATCACAAATTTGCAATAGTAAAGAATAAAAAATATGGAAAAATCAATAAATGACCACGCATACGTTTTTAAAGAGCGAGGAATCACAGTGGAGGGATAAAAAAAATAACAGGTTCCTCTGGCTAAAAGAAATGCAAAATATTCATTTCTGTAGCCTTTATTAAAATTGATCCGGAGAAATTAGTTGTTATGGAGATGTGGCTCTGATGGTAGAGCCTCTGATCTCCATAAGTTTTGTTGACCCGCAATTTTCTTTCTTTTATTTTCTAGTCTTAACTCCTTTCTTTTATTTGTCTGCCTTTTTATTGGGTTAAAGAGCGGACTAGATGTATAATTATGACACACAATTTCATTTCTTTTATTTCTCTATCCGTTTTATAGAACTAAAACTAGATATATTATGATAGCATAACAAAGAGTCCGCGTCCATATCTATGCGTCAGCTTTTGAGACATCTCCTTCTCGGGTTTTCCCTCCCACCTTCTAGAGCCCTAATCCGATCTTGTGATCTGTACTCTGCAAACGTCCTCGAGCTTTGGATCTTCCATTTCTTTATCTTTTGTCCTCGAGCAAACGTCGACAAAAATCACTCTTTATCTTTGGATCACACATTCCACTCTTTTAATCATTGACATGGAGAAAGATCGACGAACTCCCAAGGCATGAAGGAATTCGGGTGGTTGTGGGCAAACTCCATTGCTTAATTGTATTGAGAAACACATAAGATCTTAATTGTATTTTTTTATATCTTTAAAATGGCATTTATTTTCGTTAAGTTATAATTTTAATAAAAAATTAAATTTATATTTCTTTTCGTGCTATTATGGCGAAATAAAAAGAATTTTAACACCTTTATATATCTTATAGTAGCATTGGATTACGCCATCAAATGGAAAAATCACAGAATAAGCCCTGCAACTCTGTAGGATTAAATTCACACTAGTATATTAGCACACTAAAGATATATATATTAAGAATCTCATATCAATACTCTGTGTCTGATAATCTAATTTGATTATCGCCATACATCCAGATTGGTTCTCATGCTTGTGTCATGTATCATAAATCTAATCAATTCAAAATAATATTCTACATCATACTTCATTCAGCCTTAAGCCTTGCTACCGATGTTACGCACCAATAGCTATACATAACATGTGCCAATTTGGGCATGTAAAATATAGGTTAGCCTACAACTAATTAAATTTGCAATCATATCTTGTAGAGCAAAGAAATCATGAACATTGCACCATTTTTTTTAAAAAAAATGTAACAAAAACTTGCTGATAAAATCCAAAACTTAATTTGGATACAAACTGCGCATAAAATGTCATCAACAAGTATGATGCCATTTTAGGAGCAAAATCAAATATTTTATGGAAGGATATCCCAGAGATAAGATTGCATTGTAGCTAGATATTCATATAGTTTTTACTACTATTCTTGCCATCTCTAGCAATTAATATCCTCAACAGAAACTGGCGGTCAAAAAAATGACCGGTAGTCTAAAATCCCCATTAGAAAGATGGCATCAAAGCACTATATATATATATAACGCTAACTATTTATGAGCTTAATGAAAAAATGATGATCAAAAAAAAATTTAATTATCAAGTTCACTTTATTACTTATCTTCGCAAAAAAAAAAATTATATTATATAATCTAAATTCTGAAATGAAGCTTTTTGTTATCTCTTCAGCTTTGTATCTTCCATTAGCATTTAAGCCGTAAATTAAGGTGCAACGCCAAGCGTGCAAAATAAGCACTTGCTATATATGGGACGGGATTATATGGGACGGGAGGAATGCCGTATTTAACACAAAGAAGGAACTTGATATATATGGGACCGGAGGAATGCCATATTCTCAGCTTTAGGAGATGAGTCCAACTATAGTACTGTTTACCATTGAATAATATTACGCAATTTTCATTATGATGAGATATCTATATATTTAATATTTAGATCACCTGCATTATTTAAGAATAATGCTATAGGACTCTCATAATGATCCGAAGAGATTAGTGTAACTTTGGATTATTGCCAAATATAATGGATTGATTGATAAAAGAGTTGCATAAGGAAAATATCGGTGTGTGCATGGTAGGTGTCCTGAAATATTTTTCTTAGCGCATTAAATGACGAATTGAAAGGAAAAAGCTTAAAAAGAATTGGAATACATAAGTTGTTATGGAGATGTAGCTCCGATGGTAGAGCGCTCACTTAGCATGCCAAAGGTACGGGTATCGATACCCGCATCTCCATAATTTGTGTCTATTTAAAAGAATAAACCCCTTTTTTTACCTTTTTTTTTGGTTGACGGCAGATCCTGCTTGGATGACAACAGATCAAATATAAAGGGATAAATTAAAACCATTATCCCTTTATCCCAGGTCGATGGCATCTCCATATTTTTTTGTCCATTTTAAAGAATTAAAACCTTTTTTTTACTTTTTTTTTGTTGATGGCAGATCTTGTTGTCTGCTTGGATGACAACAGATCAAATAAAGGATAAATTAAAACCTTTATCCCTTTATCCTATGTCGATGGCATCTCCATATTTTTTTGTCCATTTTAAAGAATTAAAATCTTTTTTTTTTATTTTTTTTTTTGCTGAAATATTGTTGTCTGCTTGGATGACAACAGATCAATATAAGGGATAAATTAAACCTTTATCCCTTTATCCGATGGCTCCCAAGCGAGCAATTAATACACCGCTCCTTGCTCTAGAAGTTTCACAGTTGAACAACACGTATATTTAATTTAATTCCTCTAGCACAAGAAACAAGGGCTCTCTACTGTGGAGAAGATCTCTACCGTCAGTGAACACGAGAAGATAAGGTGGGATTCTACTTCTGGGCGACCATGTCACAGGGATCCCAAAGAAAAAAAGAAGAAAAAAAAAATTTAAGCTACGTTACACTACTCGCCGCTCTTCTATGTACATCGTAATTTCTTTCTTGCTATGGAACTTTCTACCACGTAAGAGGTTCCGGAAAACAAGTGAAAAAATCCAAGCTACGTTGCTTTCTTGTTTGTCATAGAACTTTCTAGCATGAATTGGAGGATGTGATTCAGGTATATAAAAATCCAAATAACATGGAGAACTCTAGACCTCACTATGTTAATAAATTAGAGAGTTCAAGCCAAATATAAGCCCCACTATTTTTTTTTTTTACCAATCAGTAGTTCATGACTACCCAGTTTTTTGGGTGGAACTTCATGCAGGCCCGCATGGCCACACAGCTACCTTCCACCAGTGGAGCTCCAAGCTTGGACGAAGCGACGGACCGAGGAGGAGGAGGACTGTGGTATAGCCATTGGGATCGAATGAAATTGACAAGCAGCAATCATTAAGACCTAAAAGGATAATGAGAAGGTTAATTTATGATGACAGAATAGAAAGAAAATTAAGAAAATATCATGCTCCTGTATTTTTAAGGATGAAAAAGAATGCAAATTATTATGTCAACATTCACGTATAGTTTGTCTGAGTTACATCAGTAATACATTTTTTCATGACGTTATATTCTATGTTACTATCTCAGTAATCATGTACACCCACTCATTATATAGTTCTGCAACTATCTTTTAATAGGCCTAATTTAATCTTAAAGAGCCAATTTTAGACATGTTCAACAAACCTGAATTTCTTTTTTTAGAATTTAATTAAGACTTTTTTCTAGCAAATCTATAAAATTTTGTATCAGGCTAAATAAGTTGGATGGATTAAAAGAGCTTCCTAACCTTTGATCATCATCTCTTAATATATATATACACACACAACATAGATATCCATCCATTCTTCCTTTTGGCATGCGCAACTTCCTTTTCTTTTTGCTTTTTAATTTAAAAAAAAATAAAACTAAGCAGACTTCAACATTACCACCCGCCTCTACAAAAAATAAATAAGCTTTCCGAGCTAGAGAATTTAACATAGAAGTAAAATATTCCGATCTCTCAAAGAAGACAGAACCTAAATNCTCGGACCATGGCGAACGATCCGATTGATGACGATCCAATGGTTGCGATCGATCTAAGCTCTAATCCCGATCGACCACGACCGATCTTAGACCGTGGCGATCGGTTCGATCACCGACGATCCAATGGTTGCGATCAATCCAAGCCCTGATCCCGATCAGCCACGACCGATATCGGACCGTTGCGATCGGTCCGATTGCGGACAATCGATGGTTGCAATCGATCCAAGCCCTGATCCCGATCGGCCATTACCGATCTCGGACTGTGGCGATCGGTCCGATCGCTGACAATCCGATGGTTTCGATTGATCCAAGACCTAATCCTGATCAGCCATGACCGATCTTGGACCATTGCGATTGGTCCGATCGCCGACGATCCAATGGTTGCGATTGATCCAAGCCCTAATCCCGATCGACCACGACCGATCTCGGACCGTGGCGATCGGTCCGATCGCCGATGATCCGACGGTTGCGATCGATCCAAGCCCTGATCCCGATCGGCCATGATAGATCTCGAACCATGGCGATCGGTCCGATTGCCGACGATCCGATGGTTGCGATGATCCAAGACCTGATCCCGATCGGCCACGACCGATCTTGGACCGTGGTTATCGGTCTAATCGCCGATGATCCAACGATTGTGATCGATCGAAGCCCTGATCCCGATCAGCCATGACCGATCTCGGATAGTGGCGATCGGTCCGATCGCCGAAGATACAACGGTTTGATCGATCTAAGCCCTGATCCCGATCGGTCACGACCGATCTCGGACCGTTGCGATCGGTTCGATCACCGACGATCCGACGGTTGCGATCGATCCAAGCCCTGATCCTGATCGGCCATTACTGATCTTGGACCATGGCGATCGGTCCGATCACTGACTATCTAACGGTTGTGATTGATCCAAGCCCTGATCCCGATCGGCCACGACCGATCTCGGACCGTTGCGATCGGTCGATCGGCGATGATCCGACGTTTGCGATCAATCCAAGCCCTGATCCCGATCGGCCACGACCGATCTCGACCGTTGCGATCGGTCCGATCGCCAATGATCCGATGGTTGCGATCGATCCAAGCCCTGATCTCGATCGGCCACGATCGATCTCGGACCGTGAGATTGGTTCGATCGCCAATGATTCGACGGTTGCGATCGATCCAAGCCCTGATCCCGATCGGCCACGACCGATCTTGGACCGTGGCGATCGGTCCGATCGCCGATGATCCGACGGTTGCAATCGATCCAAGCCCTGATCCCGATTGGCCACGATCGATCTCGGACCATGGAGATCGGTTCGATTGCCGACGATCCGACGGTTGCGATCGATCCAAGCCCTGATCCCGATCGGCCATGATCGATCTTGGACCGTGGCGATCGTCCGATCGCCGACGATCCGATGGTTGCAATCGATCCAAGCCCTGATCCCGATCGACCATGATCGATCTTGGACCGTGGAGATCGGTTCGATCGCCGATGATCCGACGGTTGCGATCGATCCAAGCCCTTATCCCGATCGGCCAGACCAATCTCGGACCGTGGCGATCGGTCCGATCGCCGATGATCCGACGGTTGCGATCGATCCAAGCCCTGATCCTGATCGGCCACGTCCTATCTCGGACCGTTGCAATCGGTCCGATCACCGATGATCCGACGTTGCGATCGATCCAAGCCCTGATCCCGATTGGCCACGACCGATCTCGGACCGTTGCGATCGGTCCGATCACCAACGATCCGATGGTTGTGATCGATCCAAGCCCTGATCTCGATCGGCCACGACCGATCTCGGCTAGATAGGGCTAGAATTGGGCTTTAAAATTTCATTAGTTTCCTCTGTTTCTCCAGCTTGCTAGATAGGGCTAGAATTGGGCTTAAATCAGCCCGAGACTTTTCCTTGCTGTTGGATTTTTTTTTTAAAAAAAAACTTTGGATCAAACTTGGGTTCAAAATTAAGACTTTTCCTTGCTATTGGATAGAAGGAAAAAAGACTTTGTACACTGCATCCGGTGCAGCAAATCCTACATGGGCTACACCGCTTTTTTTATTGATCCACATGTATATGACACCTATTAAAAAATGTTAAGACAGCTTTATGACATCTCGATCAAAAAATTATGACACCCAAGTTTTAAAATTATGACATCATAGTTATAAAATTATGACATCCATTCAAAACCAAAAAAAAAATTATGATATCCCATTTATAAATTTACGATACCGTAGTTATAAAATTAAGACACCCATTCATAAAATGTGTCTATACATAAATTTCAAAAAAAAAATACATGTCACGTCAAATTTAAGATAACACCAATTGTAAAATTAGGACACCGTAGTTATAAAATTAAAACACCCATTAAGAAGCCAAAAAAAATTACGACATGTAAATTTATGACACCGTAGTTATAAAATTATGACACCCACTTAGAAAATAGGTCTATACACAAATTCTAAAAAAAAAGTGAATAGGTATTAACGTATGTTACGTCAAAATTTAAGATGACATCCTAGTTGTAAACTTATGACACTGTGCTTATAAAATTAAGATACCCATTTAGAAAAAAAAAAAAAATTACGACTCCCAATTGTAAATTTATAACACCATAGTTATAAAATTACGATATCCATTCATAAAACGTGCACTGAAGCCTGTACACAAATTCCAAAAAAAACTGAATAGGTATTAATGCACGTCAAGTTAAAATTTAAGATGGTATCCCATCGTATCAAGACATGTAGGATTCATGTGGACCAATAAAAAGAAGCGGTACACTCCACATAGGATTTGCTGCACCAGAGGCAGTGTACAAAGACTTTTCCTGGATAGAAGAGCCGTCCTGTATCCAGCCTGAACTCAAGCTTAATTGAGGCCCGCTAAAAGAGCCCAATGCAAGCCCAATAATTTGCCCAAACTAGGTTTGAGAGACTGGGGCGCTGGTATCACAAAATGCTTCATGAAAAAATGAGGGCAAGATGCGATGCAAATTGTACAACACGCATCATAAACAATGAGCAGAGAAATATTTGAAAGAGAGTTTGTCATAGAAAACAATAATCCAACTGTCTCTCTAATTTCATCCCTTACCACAAAACATGCACCGATCATCAAATTTAACAGTTTAATATTTTAAATTCAGACGAATTTGATAAGTAGATACGATGCTATTTTCTTTCGGAAGCTCGCACATCAGCGATGCGGCGCTCATGGGCAAGCCTAATCGCATGGGTCTACATGCAGATAAATCACCGCATCTGGTGCATGCTGCACTGCGGTGATGTACAACTTTCTCTTACTTTCAAAATATCTATAGGGTCAGTCATTTGGGCTAAAACTGGGTCCCTTCAGGCCAGTCCACTGTTTTGGGCCCAAATGGGCTAGATCGGGCCAGTCCAACAGGTTTTGGATTGGGCTCATATATGAGTTTTGCAATATTTTTTGGGCCTTGGTCCAGCCTGAATTCCAATAAAAAAAATTTCAGGTTGAGTTTGGGCAAAAGTAAGACCCGACTCAGCTTGGCCCACTTCTAGTCCTAGTAAAAGAATGTGGCATCTTTTTGCTTCCAAAAATATGTAATTGTAGCATTTGTTCTCCTATTTGTTGGTTGGAGAAAGGAATTGTCATTTACTTCCAAAAATGTGGTTAAGATTTGTATAATGGAATTTGAATTCTATAGAACAAGTGTACTGGCATTTAGATTTTAGTGGCCGAGACTTTGCTAGACGTGGCATTTAAGGGAACCAAAGGGTGACATGATGGTGAGAGCATATTTCCATTCTCCACTTAATTAAACAAAAAGAGCATGAAAGTATTGAGTTATAAATCTTGACTTACCAACTACCACCTACACAAAATTGGAAAGCATAAACCTTCTTTTTCTATGTAATATGCAAACTTTCATGGTCCTTGATGTGGCTGATAAAGCCACCCTCAATCAACAATGGCGATCGCCTAATGAAGCCAAAATCTGGACGATGCGCCCCCCCCCCCCCCATGAAGAGCCCGTATGGCCTCCATGGCCGGCCCGAGTACACCTCGTTCACGTACTTCTCAAATAGGGCGGTGAAGATGACCCGAGTACACCTTCTATTATACTCTAAATATTAAATTTAGGTTTTTAAATTCTAATATATTTCACATATCCACCTATTTATAATAGGTTTTAGACTTTAAGTAAATTCTTTTATAATATAATTGTATCCAAAATTTTTGACCAGTTCTTAAATGAGAAAAACATTAGGACCGAAGATTCACTACAAAAAGTATACTATTTGTGATGAATTTATTGTGGCAAAAAAATTTTGTCATTTTATTTTCCTTTATAACGGCGAACTCAAAATTGCATTCGTCGTAATAAAGAGTTATTACGATGAAATTTAATATCATCGTAATACATCCGAACTATTACAGCGATTGATTTTTCATCATAATAAGTATTAATTTTATTTTAATTAAAATTATTCTTTTTTTCTATTATGGAAAAATTTAATTTCATCGTAATACGTCTTAATAAAAATAAAAAAATATTTTATTTTTCAAGCTATTACGTGAAACAAAAATTTTACCATAATAATCTATACTATTACGATGACAAATTATTTCATCGTAATAAGTATTAATTTTATTTTAATTAAAATTATTCTTTGTGTTCTATTACGATGAAATTTTTTTTTGCCATAATAAATCTATTTATTACGGCAAAATTTAATGTCATCGTAATAAGTCTTAATAAAAATAAAAAAATATTTTATTTTTTGAGCTGTTATGGTGAAACAAAAATTTCATCGTAATAATCTGCACTATTACGATGAATATTATTTTATCATAATAAGTATTAATTTTATTTTAATTAAAATTATTCTTTTTGTAGTATTACGATGAAATTTTTTTTTGCCATAATAAATCTATTTATTACGATGAAATCTAATGTCTTCGTAATAAGTCTTAATAAAAATAAAAAAAATATTTTTATTTTTCAAGCTATTACGGTGAAACTAAAATTTCACCGTAATAATCTGCACTATTACGATGAAATATTATGTCATCGTAATAATATTTAATTCTATTTTAATTAAAATTATTCTTTTCATTCTATTACGATGAAACAAACAATTTGCCATAATAAATCTACTTATTACGACAAAATTTAATTTCATCATAATAAGTCTTAATAAAAATAAAAAAAATTATATTTCGAGCTATTACGCTGAAACAAAATTTTGCCGTAATAATGCACTGTTACGGTGAAGTATTATTTCATCGTAATAAGGCTTAATTTTATTTTAATTAAAATTATTCCTTTTGTTCTATTACGACAAAGAAAAAGTTTTCCGTAATAAGTCTTAATAAAAAAAAAAAATTATTTTGAGCTATTACTTTGTGCTATTATGGCGAAACAAAATTTTTGCCGTAATATGTATGACTATTACGGCAAAATATTGTTTCTCCGTAATAAAGCTTAATTTTATTTGAATTAAAATTATTTCTATTATTTTATTATGGTGAAGAAAAAAATTCATCATAATATATTAGCTTATTATGGCAAAAAAATATCTTCCTGAAACCCTCGCTCCCAGCTTTCACCATCCTCCCACTCCTCTTCTTCGGCGGATTTCAGCCCCACTGGAAGCCGATCGAGTCGTTCCACTGTAGGGGATGCCGGTGCTGTAAATAGAAAGCGGTGGCGGCGTTGTTTTGGATCGTATCCAAACGTCTCGCAATTTTTCCTTCTCCAACAGACGGATGTTGGGGAAGGGCGTCGGTGGTGGTGCTTGCTGGTCTTGGAGTGGCGGCGCTGTAAGTGGGTGAAAGAAAATACAAGGGAGCTAGAGTCAGCCAAATGCTTGGTCTTGTTAGAAGAATGCACAAGTTGTAGTGATTTATTGATAGATTGGATAACTGGGGAATTCCATTATTTCAACTGCTCCTGTAATAGGTTACGTAGATTTCTCATGGACTAATATAGGAAATATCTTAGATCATAGGCTTATTTTCCTCTTTAAGCATTGTCATGAAGCACTTACAACATTTTGTAAGCTCTTCTACTGCTGTTCCACTATACTCTTGCAGATATAAATCAAAGAGATGGATATGGCTGTGAACCATCTAGGAGTGTTCAGTGTATGTCCATGTTTTGTGGAGCTAAACTTGGAAGGAAAGGAAAACCAACAGCCATTTAACTTTGGGACGGGGACGCTTCCATCTGATTAGAATGAAATGCAGAGACCACGTATGAAAGGAGATGAGATTCAATACCTCGAGTTGGCATGATTCCAGCTTTTTAACTCTTGCCAAACTCACTTGCAATTCCATGTCTAGGTTCGAGACAAAGTAGTTTATCCCTGAGTCCAGATCTTTAGTCTTGGCCATTTGCAACTCGAGTATGAGCTAACAAAGTTGCAGTTTAAAATTTCAATTATGAGTACAGGGGTTGGAATTGTGTCCATGATGGAAGGTTTGAAGGTTTGGATGGATTTGGTAGGAGCATATATTGAACGAGTTGGCTTTAAAAATATTAAAAGTTGAATAAAGCTCAAGAGTTGGAGATGCTACAGGACCTCAAGGTTTAGAGTTTGAAAAAGAATGATAAGGATAAAAATAGGAATTCAGAATATAATCAAAACAAATCACAAATTTGCAATAGTAAAGAATAAAAAATATGGAAAAATCAATAAATGACCACGCATACGTTTTTAAAGAGCGAGGAATCACAGTGGAGGGATAAAAAAAATAACATGTTCCTCTGGCTAAAAGAAATGCAAAATATTCATTTCTGTAGCCTTTATTAAAATTGATCCTGAGAAATCAGTTGTTATGGAGATGTAGCTCTGATGGTAGAGCCTCTGATCTCCATAAGTTTTGTTGACCCGCAATTTTCTTTCTTTTATTTTCTATTCTTAACTCCTTTCTTTTGCCTTTTTATTGGGTTAAAGAACGGACTAGATGTATAATTATGACATGCAATTTCATTTCTTTTATTTTCTCTGTCCGTTTTATAGAACTAAAACTAGATATATTATGATAGCATAACAAAGAGTCCGCGTCCATATCTATGCGTCAGCTTTTGAGACATCTCCTTCTGGGGTTTTCCCTCCCACCTTCTAGAGCCCTAATCCGATCTTGTGATCTGTACTCTGCAAACGTCCTCGAGCTTTGGATCTTCCATTTCTTTATCTTTCGTCCTCGAGCAAACGTCGACAAAAATCACTCTTTATCTTTGGATCACACATACCACTCTTTTAATCATTGACATGGAGAAAGATCGACGAACTCCCAAGGCATGAAGGAATTCGTGTGGTTGTGGGCAAACTCCATTGCTTAATTGTATTGAGAAACGCATAAGATCTTAATTGTATTTTTTTATATCTTTAAAATGGCATTTATTTTTGTTAAGTTATAATTTTAATAAAAAATTAATTTTATATTTCTTTTCGTGCTATTATGGTGAAATAAAAAGAATTTTAACACCTTTTATATATCTTATAGTAGCATTGGATTACGCCATCAAATGGAAAAAACAGAATAAGCCCTGCAACTCCGTAGGATTAAATTCACACTAGTATATTAGCACACTAAAGATATATATATTAAGAATCTCATATCAATACTCTGTGTCTGATAATCTAATTTGATTATCGCCATACATCCAGATTGGTTCTCATGCTTGTGTCATGTATCATAAATCTAATCAATTCAAAATAATATTCTACATCATACTTCATTCAGCCTTAAGCCTTGCTACCGATGTTACGCACCAATAGCTATACATAACATGTGCCAATTTGGGCATGTAAAATATAGGTTAGCCTACAACTAATTAAATCATGAACATTGCACCATTTTTTTAAAAAAAATGTAACGAAAACTTGCTGATAAAATCCAAAACTTAATTTGGACACAAACTGCCATACGCATAAAATGTCATCAACAAGTATGATGCCATTTTAGGAGCAAAATCAAATATTTTATGGAAGGATATCCCAGAGATAAGATTGCATGGTAGCTATTCATATAGTTTTATACTACTATTCTTGCCATCTCTAGCAATTAATATCCTCAACGGAAACTGGCGGTCAAAAAAAAATGACCGGTAGTCTAAAATATGGCATCAAACATATATATATATACGCTAACTATTTATGAGCTTAATGAAAAAATGACGGTCAAAAAAAAATTTAATTACCGAGTTCACTTTATTACTTATCTTCGCAAAAAAAAAAAATTATATTATATAATCTAAATTCTGAAATGAATGAAGCTTTTTGTGTTCAGCTTTGTATCTTCCATTAGCATTTAAGCCGTAAATTAAGGTGCAACGCCAAGCGTGCAAAATAAGCACTTGGACGCCAAGCGTGCCTAATAAGCAAGGAAATATGGATGGGATATATATGGGACGGGAGGAATGCCATATTTTAACAAAGAAGGAACTTGATATATATGGGACGGGAGGAATGCCATATTCTCAGCTTTAGGAGATGAGTCCAACTATAGTACTGTTTACCAATGAATAATATTACGCGATTTTCATTATGACGAGATATCTATATATGTAATATTTAGATCGCCTGCATTATTTAAGAATAATGCTACAGGACTCTCATAATGATCCGAAGAGATTAGTGTAATGGATTTGTTGCCAAATATAATGGATTGATTGATAAAAGAGTTGCATAAGGAAATATCGGTGTGTGCGTGGCAGGTGTCCTGAAATATTTTTCTTAGGCATTAAATGACGGATTGAAAGGAAAAAGCTTAAAAAAGAATTGGAATACATCAGTTGTTATGGAGATGTAGCTCCGATGGTAGAGCGCTCACTTAGCATGCCAAAGGTACGGGTATCGATACCCGCATCTCCATAATTTGTGTCCATTTAAAATGAATAAAACCCTTTTTTTACCTTTTTTTTGTTGACGGCAGATCCTGCTTGGATGACAACAGATCAAATATAAGGGATAAATTAAAACCTTTATCCCTTTATCCCAGGTCGATGGCTCCCAAGCGAGCAATTAATACACCGCTCCTTGCTCTAGAAGTTTCACAGTTGAACAACACGTATATTTAATTTAATTCCTCTAGCACAAGAAACAAGGGCTCTCTACTGGAGAAGAGATCTCTACTCGTCAGTGAACGCGAGAAGATAAGGTGGGATTCTGACTTCTGGGCGACCATGTCACAGGGATCCCAAAGAAAAAAAAAATTCAAGCTACGTTACACTACTCCGCTCTTCTATGTACATCGTAATTTCTTTCTTGCCGTGGAACTTTCTACCACGTAACGAGGTTCCGGAAAACAAGTGAAAAAATCCAAGCTACGTTGCTTTCTTGTTTGTCGTAGAACTTTCTAGCATGAGTTGGAGGATGTGATTCAGGTATATAAAAATCCAAATAACATGGAGAACTCTAGACCTCACTATGTTAATAAATTAGAGAGTTCAAGCCAAATATAAGCCCCACGGTTTTTTTTTTTTACCAATCAGTAGTTCATGACTACCCAGTTTTTGGGTGGAACTTCATGCAGGCCAGCATGGCCGCACAGCTACCTTCCACCAGCGGAGCTCCAAGCTTGGACGAAGCGACCGGACCGAGGAGGAGGAGGACTGTGGTATAGCCGTTGGGATCGAATGAAATTGACAAGCAGCAATCATTAAGACCTAAAAGGATAATGAGAAGGTTAATTTATGATGACAGAATAGAAAGAAAATTAAGAAAATATCATGCTCCTGTATTTTTAAGGATGAAAAAGAACGCAAATTATTATGTCAACATTCACGTATAGTTTGTCTGAGTTACATCAGTAATACATTTTTTCATGACGTTATATTCTATGTTACTATCTCAGTAATCATGTACACCCACTCATTATATAGTTCTGCAACTATCTTTTAATAGGCCTAATTTAATCTTAAAGAGCCAATTTTAGACATGTTCAACAAACCTGAATTTCTTTTTTTAGAATTTAATTAAGACTTTTTTCTAGCAAATCTATAAAATTTTGTATCAGGCTAAATAAGTTGGATGGATTAAAAGCGCTTCCTAACCTTTGATCATCATCTCTTAATATATATACACACACAACATAGATATCCATCCATTCTTCCTTTTGGCATGCGCAACTTCCTTTTCCTTTTGCTTTTTAATTAAAAAAAAAAATAAAACTAAGCAGACTTCAACGTTACCACCCGCCTCTACAAAAAATAAATAAGCTTTCCGAGCTAGAGAATTTAACATAGAAGTAAAATATTCCCATCTCTCAAAGAAGACAGAACCTAAATAGTACTTAACAATTAAACAAGAATCTCCTTCATCACTAAAAGATCGTAATCATGATTTGTCAAATTACTAAAATAATTTTTAACCAAACCAAGAAGATGACAACATTAATTAATTCTAAGAGGAAAATGGATAATTTTATATTATTAATTCTGATGCCATTAGTTCTGTTATGTTAGTTCCTTGTATACATGTTATGCATAATGATTTTAGGCAAAAACATTATAATTAATAACAACATTTTAAGATTACGATGGTTACTTATTATTAACTTATTCTTATGTTTGTCTTCTTCTTTACAAATCGCTTATGGCAAACTAAAAGATTATTTCAATAAAAAATAAAATTCAACATTATCAAGCACATGATTTAGGAGCTAGAGGCATCCAACAAAAAACGAAAGTAACAAGTGTATAATTATAAATTAAAATTGAAACTATAAAATGCACTTCTTCTTTCATATAATTTTGCATTCAGCATTACCATCCCAAAATGATTACAAAGTTTCATAAGTTAAATTTCTTCAACATTATCAATCAAACATCAAATTTCTATAACAACCTTCCGCCGAAGCAAAATCAATAAATGACCGCGCATACGTTTTTAAAGAGCGAGGAATCACAGTCGAGGGATAAAAAAAAATAACATGTTCCTCTGCCAAAAGAAATGCAAAATATTCATTTATGTAGCCTTTATTAAAATTGATCTGAGAAATCAATTGTTATGGAGATGTAGCTCCGATGGTAGAGTGCTCACTTAGCATACCAAAGGTAGGGGTATCGATACCCCGCATCTCCATAATTTTTGTTGACCCGCAATTTTCTTTCTTTTATTTTCTATTCTTAACTCCTTTCTTTTATTTTATCTTCCTTTTTTTTGGGGTATCTCCATAATTTTGTTGACCCGCAATTTTCTTTCTTTTATTTTCTATTCTTAACTCCTTTCTTTTTTTTATCTGCCTTTTTTTTGGGTTAAAGAACAGACTAGATGTATTATGACACGCAACTTCCTTTCTTTTATTTTCTCTGTCCATTTTAAAGAACTAAAACTTTGATTTTTGGGTTAGAAAACGGACTAGATGTGTTATGACATGCAATTTTGACGGTAGATCCTGTTGTCTGCTTGGATGATCTTATCTTGTGCTTCGCACAGCATAAGAAAGAGTCCGTCTAGATCTATGCATCAGCTTCTCAGACATCTCCTTCTGGGGTTTTCCCTCCCACCTTCTAGAGCCCTAATCCGATCTCCAAATCTTCGAAGAACCCGTTTCCTAATCCAATGAGGAGGTGCCCTCGATCACCATTTACATTTCCAATTGTTCCTTGCTTCCTTTTGTTCCTCGTGAATTCAAGCACTTCAACTAACCTTTTTTCATCTTTTTTTTTCTCTCTTTCAGGGATGGAGAGGGTTGGGAACGGACAGCGGAGGCAGCTCAGCAGGGGAATGAAGGGCGGCTAGGGAACGCTATGCTCGCTCTTGTGATCTGTACTCTGCCTTTTTTCTCCATGATCGGGTTGACTTGTCCTTCTAATCAGGTGGAGGTTAGATTTCTTCGATTCTCGATCGTTTTCTAGATGTTTTAGTGAAAAGATGGGGTTTGGTTAGAATTTTGGTGAAGACTATGTTTTAAATTTTCATTAGTTTTCTCTGTTTCTCCAGCTTGCTGGTTAGGGCTGGAATTGGGCTTAAATCAGCCCGAGACTTTTCCTTGCTGTTGGATAAATTTTTTTTTAAAAAAAAACTTCGGATCAAACTTGGGTTCAAAATTAAGACTTTTCCTTGCTATTGGATAGAAGGAAAAAAGACTTTGTACACTGCATCCGGTGCAGCAAATCCTACATGGGCTACACCGCTTTTTTTATTGATCCACATGTATATGACACCTATTAAAAAATGTTAAGACAGCTTTATGACACGATCAAAAAAATTACGACACCCAAGTTTTAAAATTATGACATCATAGTTATAAAATTACGACATCCATTCAGAAAACCAAAAAAAAATTATGATATCCCTTTTATAAATTTACGATAACGTAGTTATAAAATTAAGACACCCATTCATGAAATGTGTCTGTATATAAATTTCAAAAAAAAATCAAAATTTAAGATAACACCCAATTGTAAAATTAGGACACCGTAGTTATAAAATTAAAACACCCATTAAGAAGCCAAAAAAAATTACGACATGTAAATTTATGACACCGTAGTTATAAAATTATGACACCCACTTAGAAACAGGTCTATACACAAATTCTAAAAAAAAAGTGAATAGGTATTAACGTATGTTACGTCAACATTTAAGATGACATCCTAGTTGTAAACTTATGACACTGTGCTTATAAAATTAAGACACCCATTTAGAAAAAAAAAAAAAAATTACGACTCCCAATTGTAAATTTATAACACCATAGTTATAAAATTACGATATCCATTCATAAAACGTGCACTGAAGCCTGTACACAAATTCCAAAAAAAATTGAATAGGTATTAATGCACGTCAAGTTAAAATTTAAGATGGTATCCCCCCATCGTATCAAGACATGTAGGATTCATGTGGACCAATAAAAAGAAGCGGTACACTCCACATAGGATTTGCTGCACCAGAGGTGGTGTACAAAGACTTTTCCTGGATAGAAGAGCCGTCCTGTATCCAGCCTGAACTCAAGCTTAATTGAGGCCCGCTAAAAGAGCCCAATGCAAGCCCAATAATTTCACCCAAACCAGGTCTGAGAGACTGGGGCGCTGGATCACAAAATGCTTCATGAAAAAATGAGGGCAAGATGCGATGCAAATTGTACAACACGCATCATAAACAATGAGCAGAGAAATATTTGAAAGAGAGTTTGTCATAGAAAACAATAATCCAACTGTCTCTCTAATTTCATCCCTTACCACAAAACATGCACGCATCAGCGAATCAATAATGCATGCATGCTCACGGTGCATGTATCAACTTTCTCTTACTTTCAAAATATCTATAGGGTCAGTCATTTGGGCTAAAACTGGGTCCCTTCAGGCCAGTCCACTGTTTTGGGCACAAATGGGCTAGATCAGGCCAGTCCAACAGGTTTTGGATTGGGCTCATATATGAGTTTTGCAATATTTTTTGGGCCTTGGTCCAGCCTGAATTTTGGTTAAAAAAAATTCAGGTTGAGTTTGGGCAAAAGTAAGACCCGACTCAGCTTGGCCCACTTCTAGTCCTAGTAAAAGAATGTGGCATCTTTTTGCTTCCAAAAATATGTAATTGTAGCATTTGTTCTCCTATTTGTTGGTTGGAGAAAGGAATTGTCATTTACTTCCAAAAATGTGGTTAAGATTTGTATAATGGAATTTGAATTCTATAGAACAAGTGTACTGGCATTTAGATTTTAGTGGCCGAGACTTTGCTAGACGTGGCATTTAAGGGAACCAAAGGGTGACATGATGGTGAGAGCATATTTCCATTCTCCACTTAATTAAACAAAAAGAGCATGAAAGTATTGAGTTATAAATCTTGACTTACCAACTACCACCTACACAAAATTGGAAAGCATAAACCTTCTTTTTCTATGTAATATGCAAACTTTCATGGTCCTTGATGTGGCTGATAAAGCCACCCTCAATCAACAATGGCGATCGCCTAATGAAGCCAAAATCTGGACGATGCGCCCCCTCCCCCCCCCCATGAAGAGCCCGTATGGCCTCCATGGCCAGCCCGAGTACACCTCGTTCATGTACTTCTCAAATAGGGCGGTGAAGATGACCTGAGTACACCTTCTTTAAGTAAATTCTTTTATAATATAATTGTATCCAAAATTTTTGACCAGTTCTTAAATGAGAAAAACATTAGGACCGAAGATTCACTACAAAAAAGTATACTATTTGTGATGAATTTATTGTGGCAAAAAATTTTCATCATTATATTTCCTTTATAACGGCGAACTCAAAATTGCATTCGTCGTAATAAAGAGTTATTATGAAATTTAATATCATCGTAATACATCCGAACTATTACAGCGATTGATTTTTTCATCATAATAAGTATTAATTTTATTTTAATTAAAATTATTCTTTTTTTCAATTATGGCAAAATTT
>UESW01001463.1:252820-273063 GCA_900491605.1 Calamus simplicifolius
TATTTTTTCCCATAATAAATCTATTTTTTACGATGAAATCTAATGTCGTCGTAATAAGTCTTCATAAAAATAAAAAATATTTTTTGAGCTATTACGGTGAAACTAAAATTTCACCGTAATAATCTGCACTATTACGATGAAATATTTTGTCGTTGTAATAATATTTTATTCTATTTTAATTAAAATTATTCTTTTCATTCTATTATGATGAAACAAACATTTTATCGTAATAAATCTGCTTATTACGGCAAAATTTAATTTCATCATAATAAGTCTTAATAAAAATAAAAAAAATTATATTTCGAGCTATTATACAGAAAAAAACTTTCGCCATACATTACAGGAGAAAAAAATATAGCGACGCCCAAATGCGTCGCTAAACATGCTATTGCGATGCATTAGCGATGCAATGATGGCGTCGCTCAGATGTCGTCGCAATCTCAATTTGTCGCAATTGCGTCGCTTAACAGCGACTCTCTGCTACGCACAAATGCGTCGCAATATATTGCAACAACTAAATGTCGCAATATTACGATGCATCAAATGCATCGCTAATTTTAAAATAATTTTTAATATTTAATATTATTATTAAATATTGCGATGCATTCAATTGCGTTGCAATATTGCGATGCATTTAGTTGCATCGCAATATTTAATAATAATATTTTAGATATAATAGCGATGCAATTTGAGTCGCTAATGCATCGCTAATTAATTTTTTTTTAAAATATTGCGACGCAGGTCATTGCGTCACAATATTTAATAATAATATTTTAGATATATTAGCGATGCAATTTGAGTCGCTAATGCGTCGCTAATTAAATTTTTTTAAAATATTGCGACGCCAGGTCATTGCGTCGTAATATTTAATAATAATATTTTAAAAATATTAGCGATGCAATTTCAATCGCTAATGCATCGCTAATTAATTTTTTTAAAAAATAAAATATTAAAAATTAAAACGGTTAATACAATTTCATTAAATCTAAATATTGATACAAACATTTTCACTCAATCCAAACAATAATAAATTTCAAAAAATAATTTATATATTAAAATTTAAAAGTTTTTACAACATATAAAAAAAAAAAAAAATACATCAAGAATCTGACGATCACTGTGGAGGCTGAAGACTCTGCGACAAGCGTCTAACCATATCCCGCAAATGTGCATCTCATCTCGCATGTCAGCAACCTCCTGATCCCGGCCTCGCATACGCTCTCGCTCTCCTGCGAATCCTCCTCTGCAATCCTGCGAACCTCCTCTGAATAGATCTCCGAAGTCTCTAAACGCTCGGGAGGAAGATCACAGGAACTCGCGAGCTGGAGGCCTGATGGGGAAAAAATGTAGAAGCTCTAGTGCCCATACCATAGACCCTGCGGTCTCGTGGCTGGGCACCAACAGCCTCCAAAAACACACGTCGACTCTCATCTGCTGAGAGTTCGACGGGCGTCTCCCCATCAGTAGAGTCGACCTGTGATGCCTGGGATCGAAGCTCGTCGACTCGTGCCTTGAAATTATGAAATCAATAATAAATGAGTTAATAAATTTCTAGAAATAAAATTTTAAAAATTAAACAGATACTACATAAATCTAATTTCTTACCGCAACCTCCCGTGATCGCGTATCGACCCAGGAGCCGTCCCTCCTGGTGTGTGTCGCCCTGAATAGACGAAACTCACCAGGATCTCCGCCCTCCTGCTCAGTCTATAACAATAAAAAAATGATATTAATAAAAATATTTGTAAAGAACTAAAATAGTAATTAAAATATTTATGTTTTCTTACCATACGCCGTCTGTGCTCCTGAATCGAAATGGAGCCCGATGTATGACAGGAGAGACCCGTGCCACGACCGCCCTTCTCAGATCGGCGGTTCGTGCTGGCTGATGCGGACCTCCTGCGCCAGCCATCGGACTCCCAGGCCTGCTGCCACTCGTGCCAAATACCCTCTGGCACGTGCGCAGGACGCTGACCCGACGACCTCCAACGATGAAGCATGTCGGAGTATCGGCGTCGCGTCAGAGCCTCCCATGCTGCCCTAATGGCATCATGGGTGGCAGGATCCCACGTAAATTTTTTCTGCATTAAAATAAACAGTTAGTTTCTGAATTTATTAACTTTAAAGAATTATATATCACTGCTAAATTGTATTTAATAAGTTTACCTGAAACTCGGAAAAATAAAACTCCCTCGTGGCCGGCGATACGTGGCGCCAATCGTAGCCACTGGGATCTGCACGCCTCTGAAAAACGGCGCTGATGTGGCTGGAGACATGATGCTGCTCAATGAATCTGTTAAAAAAATGCAAGTTTATAAGTTAATGACTTAAAAACATTAACAAATATTTGTAATTAATATATACTTACATCCCCTGAGCATCAAGTCGAAGTAAAGTGCGGCCGAAGGCGGAAGAACTCTCGGAGGTCTGTGCCGATCGGGTAGATGGTAATACTGGTGCAGAGGTCGAAGGCTGCGCCTCTGCTGGAGATCCAAACTCTCCATCTCCGACGCTCATGTGATCTGATGTCGAAGGATCCAAACTACGTCTCTGCTCACCCAATCTATCGTCGGTAGATCTACCTCTGCCCCTCATACTGAAAATACTAAGGATTCACACAATTAAATTACGATTAATGATTGACTATGTACGAATTTAACACTTATAAAAAAAAGTTAAATTTTAAAAAACCTTTATGTTTAATCGTTGTCATTTGTTTCGTGAAATGTTGGTTCAACATCCGATGCCGTATCGGATTGCGAATCAGTTTCATTATCGGAAGGAAACCGAACATTTGCATCCGCAATTTCTTGGACATCACCACTTGGATCGATAAGTGATGTTTCAGGAGCTCTTGTGTCGTCCTCAATTGCATGCAGTTCCATCTCATCCTCTTGAAATGCAGGGCACTCGGCTGATTGACTTGATGAACTCTCGTTTAATACGACTATTAAATTTTTTTGTTGGCCTGGCCACCGTGGCCAGGCCACGGTCGGCCATGGCAGCGGCCGTGGCCGGAGAAGATGGCCACGGCCGAGGCCGTGCCCGGAGAAGAAGGACACGGTCGTGGCCGTGGCCGGCAACAAAGGGGGGGTGGGGAAAACCCCCCCTGTTAAATTTTTTTTTCGTTGGCCTGCCACCGTGGCCAGGCCACGGCCGGCCACAGCAACGGCCGTGGCTGGAGAAGACGGCCACGACCGAGGCCGTGCCCAGAGAAGAAGGCCACGGCCGTGGCCGTGGCCGGCAACAAAGGGGGGGTGGGGAAAACCCCCCCTGTTAAATTTTTTTTGTTGTCCTGGCCACCGTGGCCAGGCCACGGCCGGCCATGGCAGCGGCTGTGGCCGAAGAAGACGGCCACGGCCGAGGCCGTGCCCGGAGAAGAAGGCCATGGCCGTGGCCGTGGCCGGCAACGAAGGGGGGTGGGGAAAACCCCCCTTGTTAAATTTTTTTTTGTTGGCCTGGCCACTGTGGCCAGGCCACGGCCGGCCATAGCAGCGGCCGTGGCCGGTAACGAAGGGGGGGTGGGGAAAACCCCCCTATTAAATTTTTTTGTTGGCCGGCCACGGCAGCGGCCGTGGCCGGAGAAGACGGCCACGGCTGTGGTCGTGGCCGGCAACGAAGGGGGGATGGGGAAAACCCCCCTATTAATTTTTTTTTGGTGGCCTGGCCATCGTGGCTAGGCCACGGCCGGCCATGGCAGCGGCTGTGGCCGGAGAAGATGGCCACGGCAGCGGCCGTGGCCGGCAATGAATGTTTTTTTTTTAAAAATGAGGGGGAGGGGGGCTTACCTCGGTAGAGAGGGGATGCCGCCGGAGTGGGGGGAGCTGCTGCCGGTGGTTCGTAGCGCCGGGGGAGAGGGCGGGGGGAGCCGGAGGAGGGGACGGCGGCGATTAGGGTAAGAAGAGGAAGAAGAAGAGAAGCGGGGGGGGGCGGGCCCGACCCAGCTTATATAGTAGTGATTAGCGATGCAAATTTGCATCGCTAATCACTCCCTATTTTTTTAAAAAAATTATTATGGATTAGCATGCAACAACACATCACTAATCCATCACTAATTTAGCCTTTTTTTATTTTATGCAAAACTTGGTGACACAACTAATTGTGTCGCTAATGAGTCGCTAATTTGGCACCAATATCCGGTGAAAAAATTATTTTTATTTTCTGAGAAAATGCATCGCAAAATTTTTATCTGATAATTATATTTGTTAAAAATTATATTTTTTGAAAATAATTACGATGCATATATTGTATCACAATATTTTTTTTTAAATTTTTGTATTACATTTATTTTTCTAAGAAACATTGCGACGCAATATATGCGTCGCAATATTAAAACTTGTTTTCTCTGGGAAAATATTTTTATTTTCTAGGAAATTACGTCGCTAATGCGTCGCAATATTTTTTTAATAATTATAATTGATAAAAATTATATTTTCTGAAAATAATTGCGATGCAAATATTGCATCGCAATGTTTTATTTTTAAATTTTTTTACAACATTTATTTCTCTAAAAATCATTGCGACGCAATATATGCGTCGCAAGATTAAAACTTGTTTTTTCTAGGAAAATTATTTTTATTTTCTAGGAAAATGCATCTCTAATGCATCGCAATATATTTATTTGATAATTATATTTGATAAAAATTATTTTTCTGAAAATAATTGCGATGCATATATTGCGTCGCAATGTTTTTTTTTATATTTTTTTACAACATTTATTTTTTTAAAAAACATTGCGACGCAATATATGTGTCGCAATATTAAAACTTATTTTCTCTAGGAAAATTATTTTTATTTTCTGGGAAAATGCATCGATAATGTGTCGCAATATTTTTATTTGATAATTATATTTGATAAAAATTATATTTTTGAAAATAATTATGATCGGTCCGATCGGTGACGATCCGATGGTTGCGATCGATCCAAGCCCTGATCCCGATCGGCCATGACCGATCTTGGACCGTGGCGATCGGTCCGATCGCCGATGATCCAATGGTTGCAATCGATCCAAGCCCTGATTCCGATCGGCAACGATCGATCTCGGACCGTGGAGATCGGTTCGATCACCGATGATTCAACGGTTGCGATCGATCCAAACCCTGATCCCGATCGGCCACGACCGATCTCGGACCATGGCGATCGGTCTGATCGCCGATGATCCGATGGTTGCGAACGATTCAAGCCCTGATCCTGATCGGTCCGATTGCCGATGATCCGACGGTTGCGATCGATCCAAGCCCTGATCCTGATTGGTCACGACCGATCTCTGACCATTGCGATCGATCCGATCGCCGATGATCCGATGGTTGCGATCGATCCAAGCCCTGATCTCAATCGGCCACGACCGATCTTGGACCGTGGCGATCGGTCCGATCGCCGATGATCCGACGGTTGCGCTCAATACAAGCCGTGATCCAGATCAACCACAACCAATCTCAGACCGTTGCGATCGGTCCGATCACCGATGATCCGACGGTTGCGATTGATCCAAGCCTTGATCCCGATCGATCACGATCGATCTTGGACCATTGCGATGGGTCCGGTCGGCGACGATCCAACGGTTGCGATCGATCCAAGCCTTGATCCCGATTGGCCACGATCGATCTCGGACCGTTGCAATCGGTCCGATCGCCGACGATCCGATCGATTCAAGCCCTAATCCCGATTGGCCACGACCGATCTCGGACCGTTGCGATCGGTGCAATCACCGATGATCCGACGGTTGCGATCGATCCAAGCCCTCATTCCGATCGGCTACGACCGATCTCGGACCGTGGCGATCGGTTCGATCGCTGATGATCCGATGGTTGCAATCGATCCAAGCCCTGATCCCGATCGGCCACGATAGATCTCAAACTGTAGCGATCGGTCCGATCGTCGACAATCTGATGGTTGCGATCGATCCAAACCCTGATCCTGATTGGCTACGACCGATTTCGGACCATGGAGATCGATCCGATCACCGACGATCCGACGATTGCGATCGATCCAAGCCCTAATCCCGATCGGCCACGACCGATCTCGGACCATGGCGATCGATCCGATTGCCGACGATCTGATGGTTGCGATTGATCCAAGCCCTGATCCCGATCGGCCACGACCGATCTCGGACCATGGCGATCGGTCTGATCGTCGATGATCCGATGGTTGCGATCGATCCAACCCTGATCCCGATCGGCCACGACCGATCTTGGACCATGGCGATCGGTCCGATCGCCGACGATCTGACGGTTTCAATCGATCCAAGCCCTGATCCTGATCGGCCACGATCGATCTCGGACCGTTGCAATCGATCCAAGCCCTAATTCCGATCGGCCATGACCAATCTCAGACCATTGCGATTGATCCGATCGCCAATGATCCGATGGTTGCTATCGATCCAAGCCTGATCCCGATCGGCCACGACCGATCTCGGACCGTGGCGATCGGTTCGATCGCCGAGGATCCGACGGTTGTGATCGATCCAAGCCCTGATCCTGATCGGCCATGATAGATCTCGGATCATGGCGATCGGTCCGATCACTAACGATCCGATGGTTGCGATCGATCCAAGACATGATCCCAATCGGCCACGATTAGGGATGCAACTCGAGCTCATGAAACTCGGGTTTTTCTTAACCCTAACCCTAACCCTATTTATAAAATGTCAACCCTAACCCTAACCCTATTTCTAAAACCTCAACCCTAACCCTATTTTTAAAAATCGGGTTCGGGTTGAGTTTTGGGTTGAAATTCGGGTTGATGGGAAAAAAAATAAAATGCTTTTTTCAATGTAAATAAATAATCAAATTATGGATCCTAAAGATGGAAAACAAAATCCCTTGCTGAACACAAAAGCTAAACTCGGGGCTTTAACATTGCATTAAAAAAAGTCTTACGTGAAACAAAAAAGATGAGGAGGTGCCATAAACAAAGAAGAGGAGAAGACAGGAAGTGAAACAAAATGTGCGGATGATCCGCTTTATGTTTGTCCTTTTCCTCGCCTGCGACCGACGGCCTTGCCCTCTTCGCTCTCAAGTTGGCCATCTTGTCCGATCCGATTGGCACCTTCAATGCCTCCAAAAATCTGGTGCCAATAAGCTACCCCCGTTCGGGTAACCCTCGGGTTCGGGTTATCTCGGGTTCGGGTTGCGGTCAACCCTAACCCGGGTCAATTGCAAATCAGATCGGGTTAAACTCGGGTCTTTTGGGTTTGGGTTGGGCAAACATGAGTTTAAACACTACTATAAATCAGGTTCGGCGGGCCGGGTTCGGGTTGAACCCGGCCCAAGTTGCACCCCTAGCCACGATCGATCTCGGACCGTGGCGATCGGTCCGATTGACGACGATCCGACGGTTTCGATCGATCCAAGCACTGATCCCGATCGGCCATGATCGATCTTAGACCGTGGTGATCGGTCCGATCGCCGACGATCCAACGGTTGCGATCGATCCAAGCCCTGATCCTGATTGGCCACGACCGATATCGGACCGTTGCGATCGGTCCGATCGCCAATGATTCGATGGTTGCGATCGATCCAAGCCCTGATCCCGATCGGCCATTACCGATCTTGGACCATGGCGATCGGTCCGATCGCTGACGATCCGATGGTTTTGATTGATCCAAGACCTAATCCCGATCAGCCACGACCGATCTCGAACCATTTTGATCAGTCCGATCGCCGATGATCAGATGGTTACGATCGATCCAAGACCTGATCTCGATCGGCCACGACCGATCTCAGACCGTGGCGATCGGTTCGATCGTCGATGATCCGATGGTTGCAATCGATCCAAGCCCTAATCCCGATCGGCCACGATAGATCTTGGACCATGGCGATCGGTCTGATTGCCAACGATCCGATGGTTGCAATCGATCCAAGACCTGATCTCGATCGGCCACGATCGATCTCGGACCGTGGCGATCGGTCCGATCGCCGACGATCCGACGGTTGCGATCGATCGAAGCCTTGATCTCGATCGGCCATGACCGATCTCGGACAGTGGTGATTGGTCCGATCACCGACGATCCAATAGTTACAATAGATCCAAGCCCTGATTTCGATCGACCACGACCGATCTTGGACCGTGGCAATCGATCTGATCATCGATGATCCGATGGTTGCGATCGATCCAAGCCCTGATCCCGATCGGCCATGACCGATCTCGGACCGTGGCGATCGGTCCGATCGCCAACTATCTGACAGTTTTGATCGATCCAATCCTTGATCCTGATCGGCCACAACCGATCTCGGACAGTTGTGATCGGTCCGACCGCCGACTATCCGACGGTTGCGATCGATACAAGCCCTGATCTCGATCGGCCATTACTGATCTCGGCCAATGGCGATCGGTCCGATCACCGACTATTTGACGGTTGCGATTGATCCAAGCCCTGATCCCGATCGGCCATGATCGATCTCAGACCATTGCGATCGGTCCGATCGATGACGATCCGACGTTTGCGATCGATCCAAGCCCTGATCCTGATCGGCCACGACCGATCATGGACCGTTGCGATCGGTCCGATCGGCGATGATCCGATGTTTGCGATCGATCCAAGCCCTGATCCCGATCGACCACGACCGATCTTGGACCGTTGCGATCAGTCCGATCGCCAACGATCCGACGGTTGCGATCGATCCAAGCCCTGATCCTGATCGGCCACGATCGATCTTGGACCATGGAGTTTGGTTCGACCGTCGACGATCTGACGGTTGCGATCGATCCAAGCCCTGATCCTGATCGGCCATGACCGATCTTGGACCGTGTCGATCGGTCCAATCGCCGACAATCCGATGGTTGCAATCGATTCAAGCCCTGATCCCGATCGGCCTCGATCGATGTCGGACCGTGGAGATCGGTTCTATCACCGATGATCCGACGGTTGCGATCAATCCAAGCCCTTATCCCGATCGGCCACGACAGATCTTGGACTGTGGCGATCGGTCCGATCGCCTACGATCCGATAGTTGCGATCGATCTAAGCCCTGATCCTGATCGGCCATGTCCTATCTCGGACCGTTGCAATTGGTCCAATCGCCGATGATCCGACGGTTGCGATCAATCCAAGCCCTCATCCCGATTGGCCACGACCGATCTCGGACCATTGCGATCGGTCTGACCACCGACGATCCGACGGTTGCGATCGATCTAAGCCCTGATCTTGATCGGCCATGAACGATCTCAGACCGTGGCGATCAGTCCGATCGCCGATGATCCAACGGTTGCAATCGATCCAAGTCATGATCTAGATTGACCGCGACCAATCTTGGACCGTTGCGATAGGTCCGATCGCCGATGATCCGACGGTTGCGATTGATCCAAGCCTTGATCCCGATCGACCACGATCGATCTCGGACTGTTGCGATTGGTCCGATCGACGACGATCCAATGGTTGCAATCGATCTAAGCCCTGATCGCAATTGACCACGACCAATCTCAGACCATTGCGATCGGTCCGATCGTCGATGATCCGATGGTTACGATCGATCCAAGCCCTAATCCCAATCGGCCACAACCGATCTCGGACCGTTGCGATCGGTCCGATCGCTGATGATCCGACGTTTGCGATCGATCCAAGCCCTGATCCCGATTGGCCATGATAGATCTCGAACTGTGGCGATCGGTCTGATCATCGATGATCCGATGGTTGCGATCGATCCAAGACCTGATCCCGATCGGTCACGACAGATCTCGGACCATAGCGATCGATCCAATCGCCGACGATCCGACGGTTGCGATCGAGCCAAGCCCTAATCCTGATCGTCCACGACCGATCTCGGACCGTGGCGATCGGTCCGATCGCCGACGATCCGACGGTTGTGATGGATCCAAGCCCTGATCCCGATCGGCCACGACCGATCTCGGACCGTGTGATCCATCCAAGCCCTAATTCCGATCGGCCACGACCGATCTCGGACCATTGCGATTGGTCCAATCATCGATGATCCGATGGTTGCTATCGATCCAAGCCCTGATCCCGATCGGCCATGACCGATCTCGGACCTTGGCGATCGGTCCGATTGCTAAGGATCCGACGGTTGTGATTGATCCAAGCCCTGATCCTGATCGGCCATGATAGATCTTGGATCATGGCGATCGGTCTGATCGCTGACGATCTGATGGTTGCGATCGATTGAAGACCTGATCACGATTGGCCACGACCGATCTCGGACCATGGCGATCGGTCCGATGATGACGATCCGACGGTTGCGATCGATCCAAGCCCTGATCCCGATCGGCCATTACCGATCTCGGACCGTGGTGATCGGTCCGATCGCTGACGATCCGATGGTTTCGATTGATCCAAGACCTAATCCCGATCGGCCACGACCGATCTCGGACCATTTTGATCGGTCCAATTGCCGATGATCCGACGGTTGCAATCGATCCAAGCCCTGATCCCGATCGGCCATTACCTATCTCGGACCGTGGCGATCGGTCCTATCGCTGACAATCCGATGGTTTTGATTGATCCAAGACCTAATCCCGATCGGCCACGACCAATCTCGAACCATTTTGATCGGTCCGATCGTCGACGATCCGATGGTTACGATCGATCCAAGCCCTGATCCCGATCGGCCACGACCAATCTCGGACCATTGCGATTGGTCCAATCATCGATGATCCGATGGTTGCTATCGATCCAAGCCCTGATCCCGATCGGCCATGACCGATCTCGGACCTTGGCGATCGGTCCGATTGCCGAGGATCCGACGGTTGTGATCGATCCAAGCCCTGATCCTGATCGGCCATGATAGATCTTGGATCATGGCGATCGTTCTGATCGCTGACGATCCGATGGTTGCGATCGATTGAAGACCTGATCACGATTGGCCACGACCGATCTCGGACCATGGCGATCGGTCCGATTGATGACGATCCGACGGTTGCGATCGATCCAAGCCCTGATCCCGATCGGCCATTAATGATCTCGGACCGTGGCGATCGGTCCGATCGCTGACGATCCGACAATTTCGATTGATCCAAGACCTAATCCCGATCGGCCACGACCGATCTCGGACCATTTTGATCGGTCCAATTGCCGATGATCCGACGGTTGCAATCGATCCAAGCCCTGATCCCGATCGGCCATTACCTATCTCGGACCGTGGCGATCGGTCCTATCGCTGACAATCCGACGGTTTTGATTGATCCAAGACCTAATCCCGATCGGCCACGACCAATCTCGAACCATTTTGATCGGTCCGATCGCCGACGATCCGATGGTTACGATCGATCCAAGCCCTGATCCTGATCGGCCATGACCAATCTCGGACCGTGGCGATCGGCCTGATCGCCGATGATCCGACAGTTGCGATCGATCTAAGCCCTGATCCTGATCAGCCACGATAGATCTCGGACCATGGCAATCGGTCCGATTGCCGATGATCTGATGGTTGCGATCGATCCAAGACCTGATCCCGATCGGCCACGACCGATCTTGTACCATGGTGATCGGTCCGATCGCCTATGATCCGACGGTTGTGATCGATCAAAGCCTTGATCCCGATCGGCAATGACCGATCTCGGATAGTGGTGATCGGTCCGATCGCCGATGATCCAACGGTTGCGATCGATCCAAGCCCTGATCCCAATCGGCCATGACCGATCTCGGACCGTGGCGATCGGTCTGATCGCCGATGATCCGACGGTTGCGATCGATCCAAGACCTGATCCTGATCGGCCACGACCGATCTCGAACCATGGTGATCGGTTCGATCGCCAACGATCTGATGGTTTCGATCGATCCAAGCCTTGATCCTGATTGGCCACGACCGATCTCGGACAGTTGCATTGGTCTGATCACCGACGATCCGACGGTTCCGATCGATACAAGCCCTGATCTCGATCGGTCATTACTGATCTCGGACCGTGGCGATCGATCTGATCGCCGACTATCTGACAGTTTCGATCGATCCAAGCCCTGAGCCCGATCGGCCACGACCGATCTCAGATCGTTGCGATCGGTCCGATCGGCGACGATCCGATGTTTGTGATCAATCCAAGCCCTGATCCTGATCAGCCACGACCAATCTTGGACCGTTGCGATCGGTTCGATCGGCGACGATCCGATGTTTGCGATAGATCCAAGCCCTGATCCCGATTGGCCACGACCGATCTCGGACCGTTGCGATCGGTCCGATCGCCAACGATCCGACGGTTGCGATCGATCCAAGCTCTGATCTTGATCGGCCATGATCGATCTCGGACCATGGAGATCGGTTTGATTGCTGACGATCTGACGGTTGCGATCGATCCAAGCCCTAATCCCGATCGGCCATGACCGATCTTGGACCTTGGCGATCGGTCCGATCGCCGACGATCCGATGGTTGCAATTGATCCAAGCCCTGATCCCGATCAGCCACGATCGATCTCGGACCGTGGAGATCGGTTCGATCACCGATGATCCGATGGTTGCGATCGATCCAAGCTCTTATCCTGATCGGCCATGACTGATCTCGGACTGTGGCGATCGGTCCGATCACCGACGATCCGACGGTTGCGATCGATCCAAGCCCTGATCCTGATCGGCCATGTCCTATCTTGGACCGTTGCAATCGGTCCGATCGCCGATGATCCGATGGTTGCGATCGATCCAAGCCCTGATCCCGATTGGCCATGACCAATCTTGGACCGTTGCGATCGGTTCGATAACCGATGATCCGACAGTTGCGATCGATCCAAGCCCTGATCTCAATCGGCCATGACCGATCTCGGACCATGGCGATCGGTCCGATCACCGACGATCCGATGGTTGTGATCGATCCAAGCCGTGATCCAGATCGACCATGACCAATCTTGGACCATTGCGATAGGTCTGATCGCCGATGATCCGACGGTTGCGATTAATCCAAGCCCTGATCCCGATCGATCACGATCGATCTCGGACCGTTGAGATCGCTCCGATCGGCGACGATCCAATGGTTGTGATCGATCCAAGCCCTGATCCCGATTGACCACAACCGATCTTGGACCGTTGCGATCGGTCCGATCGCCGACGATCTGATGGTTACGATCGATCCAAGCCCTAATCCCAATCGGCCATGACCGATCTCGGACCGTTGCGATCGGTCCGATCGCTGATGATCTGACAGTTGCGATCGATCCAAGCCCTGATTCCGATCGGCCACGATAGATCTCGAACTATGGCGATCGATCTGATCATCAACGATTCGATGGTTGCGATCGATCCAAGACTTGATCCCGATCGGCCACGACCAATCTCGGACCATAGCGATCGATCCAATTGCCGACGATCCGACGGTTGCGATCGATCCAAGTTCTGATCCCGATCGGCCACGACTGATCTAGATGTATTTTTTTTGTTGGCCTGGCCACCGTGGCCAGGCCACGGTCGGCCACGATAGCGGCTGTGGCTGGAGAAGACGGCCACGGCCGAGGCCATGCCCGGAGAAGAAGTCCATGGCCGTGGCCGTGGCTGGCAACGAAGGGGGGTGGGGAAAACCCCCCTTGTTAAATTTTTTTTTCTTGGCCTGGCCACCGTGGCCAGGCCACGGCCAGCCATAGCAGCGGCCGTGGCCAGGCCATGGCTGGCCATAGCAGCGATCGTGGCCGGCAATGAAGGGGGGGTGGGGAAAACCCCCTGTTAAATTTTTTTTGTTGGCCGGCCACGGCAGCAGTCATGGCCGAAGAAGACAGCCACGACCGTGGCCGGCAACGAAGGGGTGGTGGGGAAAACCCCTCCTATTAATTTTTTTTTTGGTGGCCTAGCCACCGTGGCCAGGCCATGGCAGCGGCCGTGGCCGGCAACGATTGTTTTTTTTTAATGAGGGGGAGGGGGGGCTTACCTCGGTAGAGAGGGGACGCCGTCGGAGTGGGGGAGCTGCTGCCGGTGGTTCATAGCACCAGGGGAGAGGGCAGGGGGAGCCGGAGGAGGGGAGCGGCGGTTAGGGTAAGAAGAGGAAGAAGAAGAGAAGCGGGGGGGAGGGGGGGCGAGCCGACCCAGCTTATATAGTAGTGATTAGCGATGCAAATTTGCATCGCTAATCACACCCTATTTTTTTAAAATTTATTATGGATTAGCGATGCAACAATGCGTCGCTAATCCATCACTAATTTAGCCTTTTTTTTATTTATGCAAAACTTAGCGACGCAACTAATTATGTCGCTAATGAGTCTCTAATTTGGCTCCAATGTCGGTGGAAAAATTATTTTTTTTCTAGGAAAATGCATCGCAATATTTTTATCTGATAATTATATTGATAAAAATTATATTTTCTGAAAATAATTGCGACGCATATATTGCATCGTAATATTTTTTTTTAATTTTTGTATTACATTTATTTTTCTAAGAAACATTGCGACGCAATATATGCGTCGCAATATTAAAACTTGTTTTCTCTGGAAATTATTTTTATTTTCTAGGAAATTGCATCGCTAATGCGTCGCAATATTTTTTTAATAATTATAACTGATAAAAATTATATTTTCTAAAAATAATTGCGACGCATATATTGCGTCGCAATGTTTTATTTTTAAATTTTTTTACAACATTTATTTCTCTAAAAATCATTGCGACGCAATATATGCGTCGCAAGATTAAAACTTATTTTTTTGGAAAATTATTTTTATTTTCTGGGAAAATGCATCGCTAACGCGTCGCAATATATTTATTTGATAATTATATTTGATAAAAATTATTTTTTTAAAAATAATTGCGATGCATATATTGCGTCGCAATATTTTATTTTTATATTTTTTTACAACATTTATTTTTCTAAAAAACATTGCGACGCAATATATGCGTCGCAATATTAAAACTTGTTTTCTCTGAAAAAATATTTTTATTTTCTAAGAAAATGCATCGATAATGCATCGCAATATTTTTATTTGATAATTATATTTGATAAAAATTATATTTTTGAAAATAATTGCGATCGGTCCGATCGGTGACGATCCGACGGTTGCGATCGATCCAAGCCCTGATCCCGATCGGCCATGACCGATCTCGGACCATGGCGATCGGTCCGATCGCCGATGATCCGACGGTTGCAATCGATCCAAGCCCTGATCCCGATCGGCCACGATCGATCTCGGACCGTGGAGATCGGTTCGATCGCCGATGATCCGACGGTTGCGATCGATCCAAGCCCTGATCCCGATCAGCCACGACCGATCTCGGACCGTGGCGATCGGTCCGATCGCCGACGATCCGACGGTTGCGAATGATCCAAGCCCTGATCCTGATCGGCCACGTCCTATCTCGGACCGTTGCAATCGGTCCGATCGCCGATGATCCGACGGTTGTGATCGATCCAAGCCCTGATCCCGATTGGCCACGACCGATCTCGGACCGTTGCGATCGGTCCGATCGCCGACGATCCGACGGTTGCAATCGATCCAAGCCCTGATCTCGATCGCCACGACCGATCTCGGACCATGGCGATCGGTCCGATCACCGACGATCCGATGGTTGCGATCGATCCAAGCCATGATCCAGATCGACCACGACCAATCTCGAACCATTGCGATCGGTCCGATCGCCGATGATCCGACGGTTGCGATCGATCCAAGCCCTGATCCCGATCGACCACGACCGATCTCGGACCATTGCGATCGGTCCGATCGGCGATGATCCGACGGTTGCGATCGATCCAAGCCCTGATCCCGATTGGCCACGACCGATCTCGGACCGTTGCGATCGGTCCGATCACGACGATCCGATCGATCCAAGCCCTAATCCCGATCGGCCATGACCGATCTCGGACCGTTGTGATCGGTCCGATCGCCGATGATCCGACGGTTGCGATCGATCCAAGCCCTGATCCCGATCGGCCACGACCGATCTCGACCGTGGCGATCGGTCCGATCGCCAATGATCCGATGGTTGCAATCGATCCAAGCCCTGATCCCGATCGGCCACAATAGATCTCGAACTATGGCGATCGGTCCGATCGTCGACAATCCGATGGTTGCGATCGATCCAAGACCTGATCCGATCGGCCACGACCGATCTCGGACCATGGCGATCGATCCGATCGACGATCCGACGGTTGCGATCGATCCAAGCCCTGATCCCGATCGGCCACGACCGATCTCGGACCGTGGCGATCGGTCCGATCGCCGATGATCCGACGGTTGCGATCGATCCAAGCCCTGATCCCGATCGGCCACGACCGATCGGACCGTGGCGATCGATCCGATCGCCGACGATCTGATGGTTTCAATCGATCCAAGCCCTGATCCCGATCGGCCACGACCGATCTCGACCATTGTGATCGGTCCGATCGCCGATGATCTGATGGTTGCGATCGATCCAAGCCCTAATCCCGATCGGCCACGACCGATCTCGGACCGTTGCGATCGGTCCGATCGCCGATGATCCGATGGTTGCGATCGATCCAAGCCCTGATCCGATCGGCCATGACCGATCTCGACCATGGCGATCGGTCCGATCGCGAGGATCCGATGGTTGCGATCGATCCAAGCCCTGATCCGATCGGCCATGATAGATCTCGGACGTGGCGATCGGTCCGATCACTGACGATCCGATGGTTGCGATCGATCCAAGACCTGATCCCGATCGGCCATGACCGATCTCGGACCATGGCGATCGGTCCGATTGATGACGATCCGATGGTTGCGATCGATCCAAGCCCTGATCCCGATCGGCCACGACCGATCTTAGACCGTGGCGATCGGTTCGATCACGACGATCCAACGGTTGCGATCAATCCAAGCCCTGATCCGATCAGCCACGACCGATATCGGACCGTTGCGATCGGTCCGATCGCGATGATCCGACGGTTGATCGATCCAAGCCCTGATCCCGATCGGCCATTACCGATCTCGGACTGGCGATCGGTCCGATCGCTGACAATCCGATGGTTTCGATTGATCCAAGACCTAATCCCGATCGGCCACGACCGATCTCGGACCGTTGCGATCGGTCCGATCGCCGACGATCCAACGGTTGCGATCGATCCAAGCCCTGATCCCGATCGGCCACGACCGATCTCGGACCGTGGCGATCGGTCCGATCGCCGATGATCCGACGGTTGCGATCGATCCAAGCCCTGATCCCGATCGGCCACGATAGATCTCGACCGTGGCGATCGGTCCGATTGCCGATGATCCGATGGTTGCGATCGATCCAAGACCTGATCCGATCGGCCACGACCGATCTCGGACCGTGGCGATCGGTCCGATCGCCGATGATCCGACGGTTGCGATCGATCGAAGCCCTGATCCCGATCGGCCATGACCGATCTCGGACAGTGGCGATCGGTCCGATCGCGATCCAATGGTTGCGATCGATCCAAGCCCTGATCCCGATCGGTCACGACGATCTCGGACCGTTGCGATCGGTCCGATCGCCGATGATCCGACGGTTGCGATCGATCCAAGCCCTGATCCCGATCGGCCATTACTGATCTCGGACCGTGGCGATCGGTCCGATCGCCGACTATCTGACGGTTGCGATCGATCCAAGCCCTGATCCCGATCGGCCACCGATCTCGGACCGTTGCGATCGGTCCGATCGGCGGATCCGATTTTGCGATCGATCCAAGCCCTGATCCGATCGGCCACGACCGATCTCGGACCGTTGCGATCGGTCCGATCGCCAATGATCGACGGTTGCGATCGATCCAAGCCCTGATCCCGATCGGCCACGATCGATCTCGGACCGTGGCGATCGGTCGATCGCCGACGATCCGACGGTTGCGATCGATCCAAGCCCTGATCCCGATCGGCCACGACGATCTTGGACCGTGGCGATCGGTCCGATCGCCGACGATCCGACGGTTGCATCGATCCAAGCCCTGATCCGATCGGCCATGATGATCTCGGACCGTGGAGATCGGTTCGATCGCCGATGATCCGACGGTTGCGATCGATCCAAGCCCTGATCCCGATCGGCCATGACCGATCTTGGACCGTGGCGATCGGTCCGATCGCCGATGATCCGATGGTTGCAATCGATCCAAGCCCTGATCCCGATCGGCCACGATCGATCTCGGACCATGGAGATCGGTTCGATCGCCGATGATCCGACGGTTGCGATCGATCCAAGCCCTTATCCCGATCGGCCACGACCGATCTCGGACCGTGGCGATCGGTCCGATCGCCGATGATCGACGGTTGCGATCGATCCAAGCCCTGATCCTGATCGGCCACGTCCTATCTCGACCATTGCAATCGGTCCGATCCGATGATCCGATGGTTGCGATCGATCCAAGCCCTGATCCCGATTGGCCACGACCGATCTCGGACCGTTGCGATCGGTCCGATCGCCACGATCCGATGGTTGTGATCGATCCAAGCCCTGATCTCGATCGGCCACGACCGATCTCGGCTAGATAGGGCTAGAATTGGGCTTTAAAATTTCATTAGTTTCCTCTGTTTCTCCAGCTTGCTAGATAGGGCTAGAATTGGGCTTAAATCAGCTCGAGACTTTTCCTTGCTGTTGAATTTTCTTTGGATCAAACTTGGGCTCAAAATTAAGACTTTTCCTTGCTATTGGATAGAAGGGAAAAAGACTTTGTACACTGCATCTGGTGCAGCAAATCCTACATGGGCTACACCGCTTTTTCTTATTGATCCACATGTATATGACACCCATTAAAAAATGTTAAGACAGCTTTATGACATCTCGATCAAGAAAATTACGACACCCATGTTTTAAAATTACGACACCATATTTATAAAATTATGACATCCATTCAGAAAACCAAAAAAAAATTACGATATCCCATTTATAAATTTACGATACCATAGTTATAAAATTAAGACACCCATTCATAAAACGTGTCTATACATAAATTTCAAAAAAAATTAATACATGTCACGTCAACATTTAAGATAACACCTAATTGTAAAATTAGGACACCATAATTAAAAAATTAAAACACACATTAAGAAGCCAAAAAAAAATTACAACATGTAAATTTATGATACCATAGTTATAAAATTATGACACCCACTTAGAAAATAGGTTGTACACAAATTCTAAAAAAAAATTGAATAGGTATTAATGCACGTCACATCAAAATTTAAGATGACATTCCAGTTGTAAACTTACGACACTGTGCTTATAAAATTAAGATACCCATTCAAAAAAAAAAAAAAAAATTAAAACTCCTAATTGTAAATTTACAGCACCGTAGTTATAAAATTACGATATCCATTCATAAAACGTGCACTGAAGCTGTACACAAATTCCAAAAAAAACTGAATAGGTATTAATGCATGTCACATTAAAATTTAAGATGGTATCCCTGCCCCATCGTATCAAGCCATGTAGGATTCATGTGGACCAATAAAAAGAAGCGGTGCACTCCACGTAGGCTTTGCTGCACCAGAGGCAGTGTACAAAGTCTTTTCCTGTTAGAAGAGTCGTCCTGTATCCAGCCTTGAACTCAAGCTTAATTGAGGCCCGCTAAAAGAGCCCAATGCAAGCCCAATAATTTCCCAAACCAGGTCTGAGAGACTGGGTGCTGGGATCACAAAATGCTTCATGAAAAAATGAGGGCAAGATGCGATGCAAATTGTACAACACGCATCATAAACAATGAGCAGAGAAATATTTGAAAGAGAGTTTGTCATAGAAAACAATAATCCAACTGTCTCTCTAATTTCATCCCTTACCACAAAATATGCACCGATCATCAAATTTAACAGTTTAATATTTTAAATTCAGACGAATTTGATAAGTAGATACGATGCTATTTTCTTTCGGAAGCTTGCACATCAGCGATGCAGCGCTCATGGGCAAGCCTATCGCATGGGTCGCATGGGTCATATGCAGATAAATCACCGCATCTGGTGCATGCTGCACTGCGGTGATGTACAACTTTCTCTTACTTTCAAAATATCTATAGGGCCAGTCATTTGGGCTAAAACTGGGTCCCTTCAGGCCAGTCCACTGTTTTGGGCACAAATGGGCTAGATCGGGCCAATCCAACAGGTTTTGGATTGGGCTCATATATTAGTTTTGCAATATTTTTTGGGCCTTGGTCCAGCCTGAATTTTGGTAAAAAAAATTTAGGTTGAGTTTGGGCAAAAGTAAGACCCGACTCAGCTTGGCCCACTTCTAGTCCTAGTAAAAGAATGTGGCATCTTTTTGCTTCCAAAAATATGTAATTGTAGCATTTGTTCTCCTATTTGTTGGTTGGAGAAAGGAATTGTCATTTACTTCCAAAAATGTGGTTAAGATTTGTATAATGGAATTTGAATTCTATAGAACAAGTGTACTGGCATTTAGATTTTAGTGGCCGAGACTTTGCTAGACGTGGCA
>UESW01001463.1:273332-296357 GCA_900491605.1 Calamus simplicifolius
GTTGGATTGATTTGCCAAATAGGACGTCTACGGAATATATAGAGGGGATTAAGCAGTTCATTGCCTTCACCAATGGATTTGATAGTGAGCACATCAGTTGTCCCTGTAGAAAATGTGCGAACCGTTATTACTACACACGAGATATTGTACGAGAGCATTTGATTCTAAATGGGTTTTTGAAGAATTACAAGAATTGGACTAGACATGGGGAAGATTATGTTCCTTATTGCAGAGAGGAAAGAGTTGAGATGGAGGTCGATGTTACGACAGTTGATCCGATGATCGTGATGCTAAATGATATTGCATGCGGGTTAGCACCCGAAGACAGTTGCTGTGAGACTGATAGGGTGGGTGGGAGTAATCCTCGCTCGGGTGCAGATGAAGAAGCATTAAGGTATTTTGAAATTCTGGATGATGCGCAGACCGAATTGTATCCTGGATGTACGAATTTCAGTAAATTATCTTTTATTGTCGAGTTGTTACACTTGAAGGCTTTGAATCAGTGGACGGACACGTCCTTCGACATGCTGCTCCAGCTATTGCACAAAGTGCTCCCATTCGGTGCAAAGCTAGTTGAGTCCTACTACCATGCTCGCAAGTTAACTGAAAACTTAGGCTTCACATATGAGACTTTCGATGCATGCCCAAACAATTGTATGTTGTTTAGAAATGAGAATGCCGACCTCGATACGTGTATTGTGTGTAAAACTTCAAGGTGGAAGGACGATGGGGTTGGTCAGAATCGTCAGAGTAATTCGCGAAGTGTTTCGAATCGTGGGAAGCTTGTCGCTGTAAAGCAAGTGCGATATTTTCCACTCAAGCCAAGGCTAAAGAGGCTTTTTATGTCATCTAAAATTTCTAAATTGATGCGATGGCATGCAGAGCATGGTAGGGAGGATGAAAAGTTAACCCACCCAGTGGACTCCCCGGCATGGAAGGATTTCGACAAGAAACACCCCGACTTTGCCTTGGATAGTCGTAGTGTGCGGCTTGGGTTGGCTGCAGATGGTTTTAGCCCCTTCAGGTCCATGACCGGGGCAACTCATAGTACATGGCCAGTGGTGTTGGTTCCGTACAATCTTCCTCCTTGGTTATGTATGAAGCAACCTTTTCTGATCCTATCCACTCTTATTGACGGACCAAGGGGCCCTGGGGATAAAATTGACGTGTATATGCAGCCTTTAATTGACGAGTTGAATGAATTATGGGCCGAAGGTGTGATGACTTTTGATTCTGAAGGAAATGAAATGTTCAAACTTCGCGCTGCATTATTATGGACAATCAATGACTTCCCGGCATATGCGAATTTGTCAGGTTGGAGCACGAAGGGGGAATTTGCCTGTCCTTGTTGCAATCAGAGTAAAAGTCAACCTGGCTAAAACATGGCAAAAAGTGGGCTTACACAGGTCACAGACGTTTTTTACCTCCATTGCATAGGTTCAGAAGGGATAAAGTGTCATTCGATGGCACTCGAGAATATGGTCCAACACCACAAATAATGACTGGGGTTGATTTGTTATCACAACTTGAACAAGAGCAAATACGCACAGTATATGATTTCCAAGATCTGTTAGCCCCTCCATTGCCTGCTATTCCTGGTGCGAACAGAAGGCGCAGTCATAACTGGAAGAAGAAAAGTATTTTTTACGAGTTACCGTACTGGAAAGACAATTTACTGAGGCACAACTTGGATGTTATGCACATTGAGAAAAATGTGTGTGATAATATATTATGGACCCTTCTCGGTGTTAAGGGAAAGTCCAAAGATAGTGCCAATACACGTCGTGATTTGCAGGAAATGGGCTTGCGGAAACCACTACACTTACAGTTGACAGAGTCTAACAAGGCATACATGCCTCCTGCACAGTACACGATGAGTAAAGATGAGAAGGAGGCATTTCTTTCCATTTTGAAAGGGGTCAAGGTGCCTGACGGCTATTGTTCTAATATTTCTAAGCGTGTGAATATGAAAGAAAGGACTTTACAAGGTTTGAAGAGTCATGACAATCACATTCTCATTCAAATTAATTCCTATTGCAATCCGAAATTGTTTACCTAAGAATGTTGTTGAGCCCTTGATTGAGGTGAGTAACTTCTTCAGACAACTGTGTTCAAGAGTCCATCGCACAAATGATTTGAAAAGTCTCCAGGATAGGATTGCGCTAACACTGTGTCATCTGGAGAAACTCTTTCCACCTTCATTCTTCGATGTAATGGTTCACTTGACCATACATTTAACAGGTGAAGCATTGCTTGGTGGCCCTGTCCAATTTCGGTGGATGTATCCTATTGAGAGGTACCTGAATACGTTAAAAAGGTATGTGCGTAACAGAGCTCGTCCAGAGGCATCAATAGCCAAGGGTTATTTAATGGAAGAGTGTACTAATTTTTGTGCTGCATATCTTAATGATGTTGAAACCAAACTTGATAGGCCCTTGCGGATTAATGATGGTCCTATTGGGGAGGGAACACATTTGATCTAGATAACATCGACTGGATTCAAGCTCATCGATACGTGTTGTTTAACACTCCATCAGTTGTGGCGTTGATTCAGTAAGTGAATGCTCATTCATATATTTAACTTGTTCGTGTTATGTCTAACTCAATCAAGCTTGTCATTAACACATGTTGTTTTGCATTATAGGACACACATTGATGAGCTCAAACGGGACATGCCTCGTGCGACAGATAATCAAATTCGGCAGTCCCATTTTCAATCATTTCACGATTGGTTCAAGAATTATGTATGTATAATATGGTTGTATGTGTACATATGGTTGTATGTGCTTCAATTTGTTCTTATCATATTAGTTTTACATAGCTTTATTCAATGATTACTTTAATTCTGTAGGTGTACAATTTACGACGAGCGAGTGAAGGTACTTTGACTGATGAAATGAACCAACTGGCTGATGGTCCGTTTATAACGGCACGACGTTACACAACTTGTGATGTCAATGGGTTTCGATTTCGCGTCAAAGAAGTAGATGAGAAACGAGCAACACAAAATAGTGGTCTAGGGTGTCCTTCTGTCGATGCAGGTTATTATTATGGCCAGTTGAAAGATATCATTGAAGTTATATACAGTCACGGATTAAAATTTTTGTTATTCAAGTGTGACTGGGTCGATCCAATCCGTGGGACTAAAGTTGACAAGTATCAATTTACGTTGGTAAATTTCAACAATTTGTTATATCGAGATGAGCGAGTAAGTAATGAACCCTACATATTGGCCAGGCAAGCTGAGCAAGTTTACTATGTTATGGATCCCATGGATCCTAACTGGCAAGTTGCAGTTAAAATGTCAAGGAGGGGGGTGTATCAAATTGAAGATAATGAGCCAGATATTGATGCATTTGCTCAGCAAGTTCTTGACCAAAATGTAATATTTCAACGTGATGAGGATGTCAACTGGGTTAGAGAGACCGTTGAAGGAGATACTATCGACTTGCATGACCAGTGAACTGTTCTCCTTTTTTTCTTCTCAATTTTGCTTAAGAATATGTTTGACTTTTTGTTTACGAATGGTTTTAGTTATTACTTGCAATTTATTTATCTTATGATACGTTAAAAAGATATGTCCGGACGTAAGAGGAGAGAGCGTCCACACACGATGGACGAGTTTTTACATCATAGCCAGGCTCGTTCGCCGACGAGGGACCCTAGTCGACGGATGCCTACGGACCATGATCCACAGACACCTGCACCGGCACGATTTAGATCTCCCCAGTCCATGCCAGTAGGGCCTTCTCCATCTACAGTTGGTGCATCGACCTCCACACATACTGGTATAATTTCATTTTTATGTTTAACAATTATATAAAATAATTTTAGTTTTATTTAACTAATAAGTTTATTGTTTATAGCTTCTACTACGACGAGTTCATCTTCCAGTAGGGGTAGGGGCCCAGCTAGAGGGATTCCTTCATGGAATGCTGGTACCCGTTATGATGTGCAATTTGACGACACATTTCATCCAGTTGGAGAAGGGGCTCGCCCGTTTATCAGCCAGTTGGGGCATATGGTTCGAGACCCACATAGATTTCCCCTGACTATGCTTGATTGGACTGCTTTTCCTCAGGATACGATAGATCGACTCTGGGGGGAGGTTAAGGTAAGCCGCTGAGTTCTATCTTAGCTTCAACGTTATTATACGATGTGTCAATTTAGTACACCTTGACTACTAAAATTTCTTGTCCTACGCAGGACAATTTGAGGTCATGTCCTGATGATTTTCGTCCAGTTTGCTTGGCAAAGTGTCGAAAGTTATGGAAAGACCACAAGAACAAGGTAAAGAAAGAGCATTGGGAGAAGAATGTGGACGACCCAGACCTTCTTCAGCGAGTCCCAAGGGGCATTCTCCCCGCACAGTGGCCTGAGTTGGTCCGGTACTGGTCGAGTGAGAAGGCAAGGGTGAGTAGTTCAACCTATTTTTTGTTAAATTCATATGAAACATTCGGTGTAAACTTATAAACACGACCCAAAATGAATGCAGGAAGAGGCAGAGCGAAATTCTCAAAATCGCTCGATGCAGGGCCCTACTCACAAGCTTGGGACTCGACACGTTACGCAGATCCGGCACGAGGTAAACTGTCACGTTAGACCATACGTATTTTGATTGTTGACGTAGTTTGTATTCATATATGTAGATGACATGATTTATCCTTCGACAGTTACGTGAGCGGGGTGCACCCACCGACCGGATGTCTGTATGGATGGCGAGTCGCAGTCTCGACCATCCTGAGGTTGCAGCTCTTGTAGTAAGTATTTACCTTTACGCAATACTTTTTTTAACCTATTATGAGATTTATTGATTTACTATTCTAATTTGGTTGCTTTCTTGCACACAGGCCCAGTTTGAGGCTCGATTGGCCGAGCTGCCAGAGGAGGAGCGACAGGTAGTTGCTAGGCGGGATGAGATATTCCACACCATCATAGGCCAGGATGGGCACGGATACACACTTACATACGGCACGGGCATACCACGTTCGACTATCATGCGAGCGGAGTCATCCGGATGTAGTTCATCCCAGGGCTCACGCATGCGAACTGACGAGGTGGCTGAGCTGATCCAGTCTCTTCACCAGCAGATGGATGCGCGTGTCGAGGATCTTCGGGTAAGGATGCAGGTTGCGATGCAGGCCGAGGTGCAGGCTCAGGTACAGGAGCAGGTGCAGGCATTTAAGGCGGAGCTACATCATCGACTAGCTCAGAGTGGTGTCCCTATAGCTGATGATTCAGATCCACCGATTCATACTCAGGTTCATAATTGAAGACATCTGTATTTAAATTTAATTTAATTACTTTTAAAATATATATTATTTATTTCTGTTGTTAATCATATACTGTAATATTGTAGGCCCCAGACGCTGGCAGTGGTCACCAGGCGAGACATGAGTCAGTTGGTGAGGGCATGCTTGATCCAGTAGGCTCAAATGAACAGAATCGGGTATGAGTTTATGAATATGTTTTAAGTTTATTAATTTCTAAATAATCTTAGTATATGTGGAAGAATGTATCGTACTCCATTTTCACAATTAATGTAGTGCCAATGCAGCACTGATAGAAAATACATATGTTAATTGTTGGCACAGTAGAATTTGGTACAATTAGGTATATCACAAACGCAGGCCATCTTTGGAAAGAGTTGCAGGCCTCGTTGATGCCAGTGTTGAAAATTTTGGATGATGCATCAAAACACTCAGAATTTTGTTAACCAAAATTTTTCTGAAGATGAAGAGGTCACTTACTATTTTCATTTTATTTTTTCTTGGTATAGTACATTGATAAAGGGCATTTCCAATGTAACTTAACTACAGCTATTTACTTGGGACTACAAAGGACTCTTTGACTTCTCTTAATTAACACAAATACATAGATAAACTTAGAATTAAACTAATAAAAAATTACTGCAAAAGCATTTACATATCAACATTCTTCTCCTTAATATGCTGTTCTTGAACTCTAAGTAGCTCTCTAAAATGCTGAAACTTGTTTCTTGAAAATGCCTTTGTGAAGATAATTGTAATTTTTCTTCTTTAATTATATTTATATTTTATTGACTAATAAATTTAATTTTTTGTTTCAGGTTGATTGACTGGTGCTGCATTGGGACAACTGTTTTCTTTATGTTTTTTTCTTGAAAATTGTATTAGATCTTTTTTTTTTGGATTGTAAATCAAAGACGTTGCAGATTTATTAATATAGATAAATTGTTTTTTTATTAGCTTATACTTTTATTGTGTGTGTACAATTTAATTTTAATATTTAGTTTATATAATTTTGTAAAACAGGTATAGGTACCAAAACAAAAAAATCCAATAACCAAAAACAAAACGAATTAGAAAAATAACAAAATCAGTATTAGCGACCGCCTAGGCGGTCGCAAATGGCTTAAAAGGACGTCGCAATGCTCCTTCAGAACAGAAAATAAAAATAAAAAAATAAAAATATATAGTATTAGCGACTCCTAGGCGGTCGCTAAAGGCCTTCAGGCGGTCGCTAATAGTCAGAAAATAAAAATAAAAAAAATAAAAAATATAATATTAGCGACCGCCTAGGCGGTCGCTAAAGGCCCTTCAGGCGGTCGCTAATAGTCAAATTCTGCCCACCCCAAGCGGTCGCTAATACTATAGCGACCGCCATTGGCGGTCGCTAAAAGTCTTTAGCGATGAGTTTCTGGCGGCCAGCATATGACGGTAGCGACTGCTTTTTAACTTTTAGCACAGGTTAAAAATTTTTTCTAGTGTATGAAACTCCACTGCTACCTTTTCTCTCTCTTCCCCAACTTACCATTACATCTCAAATGACTTGAGCTTGCCGTGGACAGAGGTCGCGAGGGGGTAAATCCTCTCCCACGAGGCAAGGGCAGGGGGCCCTTGGATGGCGTGGCCATTTTCTTCCCAGCCAAGAGGGGTACCGCAGCCATCTCCGACCAAGTCGGGCTTCCCTCGGCTCTGATCCCGTCTCCACACCAGCTCCACGTTGCATGACCCCAACGTGCCTCTCCCTTGAGCGAGGAGTCCGGTTGCGAGGACCGTGAGAGAGCTCGTATTGGACGGAGACTGAGGGAAGTCCCAGTTAGCCGGGGATTCGCCCAGCTTTCCCCATGGCTCCGGACAGCTCCCAGCAGTCCATCCCAATCCTCTCCTTGGCCTATAGCTCTCGGCTTCTCCCCAGCCGTTCCCAACTGTCCGAGTCCGGCTCCATGCCACCAGCTCTGTTCCTGAGTCTAATCCTCCATCTCTCCCGATGCCGCTCCGGGTCTTCTTCCTGTCGCCACCGGCTCGAGGCCAGCTTCACGTCGATCCCGGCTTCTCAGCTTCATCCCAGTCGAAGTTCGTCACCTCCGACTTTGGCTCCACGGCCCGGCCTCCGCCTGCCCCCCCCCCCCCCCCCCCTCCTTCCGGCTCCAGCCTCTCTCCCAGCTGCTCCCAGCTAGGACAACCGCCTTTGCTCCGACTCCAAGGCTTCGAGTTGCCGGCTCAACAGCCTACCGAGCTCCCCTCAGCTATGCAGCCTGCCGAGCCCCCCTCGGCCGTGTTGCCTCCGTTCGTGCAAGCTTCCGAACTCCCCCTCGGCTGCCGACCATGGCTCCGCAATTTCATCCAGCTCCTGAGCTTCCGCTGGCCACCACCATCTTTTCTCTCTTTGCATAAAACCGGCCTTGGCCTCGACTCCCACAGCACTCGGCCTCGGCTCCCCCTTGGCCTCGGTCTCGGCACCGAGCTCCCCTCGGCCTCAACTCCTGCTCAGCTTTAGACTTGCAGCCGCTCGAGTTCTCCTCAGCCATGCAAACTCCCCTTCGGCCTTGTACGGCCTTGGCACTCGGCTGCCCCCTCAGCACTCGGCTATTTCTTTCGGCCTCGTACGACTTCGGCACTCGTCTTTCCCTTCGGCCTCATATGGCCTCGGCACTCGAACTTCCCCCTCGGCCTTAGACGTGCTTGGCCTTGGCTTAACTCCCACTCGGCCTCGGCCAGTTCCCCCTCGCACACGGCTGCCCCCTTGGCCTCGTACGGCCTCGGCCTCTGCTCTGCACGTCTGAGCCCGGCTAGAAGATCCCACAGCTGCTCTCGAGCTCCCCCTCGGGGCCCCGCAACTGCTCCTAGGCCCACCACATCTCTCTCTCCTCAACCGTTCATCGCCAAGAAGCTCCAAGCACTGAGCTCCCCTTGGCCTCGGCTCCGACTCAGCCCCTCGGCCTCTTTTCCTCGGCAGTGTCATGCAAGCACTCTATAATCAATGCTCTATGAAGAACAACTGGCTTCAACTCCAAGCTTCATCTTCTGCCCCAACGACTGCACCTTGGGGCCCACCTGCCTAACTTTATCACCTATCGCTGTCCACACAGGACTGCCAAAAAGGTGACGTAGGGAATACGTCTAGCAAACGCCGTAACGGACGGCCATGCCCTGCAGCAGCCTGCAACAACCGTCCAAGCCAACCAGCACCTGCCAACCAGCTGTAGCCACCTACTCTGACGGGACACGGCCTGCAGCTCTGACATGTCATATGGAGGTAAGCTCCACTGTTGCTGCCATCAATTAATGCTTGACAGGTTATTATGTCCAAAAACTAATAGACTCTAAGCATCCATAAAATGGGTAAGAGGACCCCGACTAGGTACTCTAAGAACGAACTCATTACACTCGTTCATTCTTGCTCATAGAGAGAATGGCTATAAGTCTCTCTCTTCTTCTCTCTTTCGAGCTTCCTCAAGCTCACAACTGTTGCGCAGAGCACTGACTTGAGTGTCGAAGGGTTCTCGCTGGAATCTCCGGCTCCGAGACTTGTTTTCATGCTTCCAGGCGCAAGAAGTTCGCCGAAGGATCCCGGGCTCACTAAAAAGGTGACCGACCGCTCATGAACGTTCGAGGATGATGATTTGGCGTCAATGCTTCCAAATGATATATATTTAATATTAGAGACTCGCAGCTAACTTCATAGTAGTAATTAAATAGTGTAAAAATTCATAATCATAAATTTTGCATGGAATTTTTAAAAGAATATGTATCCATATAGTAATCATTTTGATGTTCAAGTTCAATCCATCTAATGCCTCATATACATGCTCAAGTTCCATGCAAGAATCATCCCCTGAGATGAATTTATGAATAGAACCACCTACTTCAACACAACTCTCCCCTGCCACCTTCTTCAAGCCTTCCTCTCTCATCAACCTCCGCACTTTAGCTGCTTCCTCCCATGATCCGGCCTCCGAGTACATGTTGGCAACCATGACATAGTTTCCAGTTCGCCTTGGCTCCAACATGAGCAATCTCCTCTTCACATCCTCCACAATACTCGTTTTATCTTGAGAGCTATGCAACTGGCATGCGCTTAGGAATGTCCTCCACACCACCGCATCGGGCTCGATGGGCATGCTCTGATGAAGTCGTAGGCCTCACGAAGATGACCCTTGCGACCAAGTACATCAACCATGGCACTATAATGCGTCATCATCGGCTCTATGCCATGGACATGCACCATCTCGTGGAAGAATCTATACCCATCATCCACCAAACCAGCATGGCTACAAGCACAAAGAACCCCAAGAAATGTGACACAATTTGGTTCGATCGAGGCTTTTTTCATCTCCGAGAAGAGTTCAAGAGCTTGTTTAGCCGAACCATGCTGAGCAAATCCCAGAATCATCGCACTCCAAGCCCACACATTCTTCACCGGCATTCTCTCAAACATAAGTGCAGCATAATTCACAGACCCACACTTTGCATACATGTTGACGAGTGCCGTACCCAGCTGCAGATTAATACCCAAACTCCTTCCGATGATTTCGCCATGAAGCCATCTTCCAAACCTCAAGCTTCCTAGCTCAGCAGCGGCAGAGAGTAAGATGACAAATGTTGTTTGGTCGGGCTCAAACCCACAACTCATCATCTGAGTAAACACACTGACCGATTCTTCCGGGATTAAGTTGTCAACATAGGCCGACAAGATAGTGTTCCACGACACAACCGTTCTCAGAGGCATACCATCGAACACCTTCCGCGCAGCTTTGATCTTCCGACAGGATCCATAAAGAAGTGTGAGTGTGTTCTGGACGTAAACAACCGAATCGAAACCGGTCTTTAAAGCATCCGCATGGGCTTGCCTCCCGAGCTGGAGGGCCAAGAGGTGGGCGGAGGCTTTGAGGACGAAGGGAAAGGTGAGCTCATTGGGTCTCAATCCATGGCGACGCATCTGGAGATAGAGGAAAAGGGAATGCTCTGGGGAGTCGCTCTGGCTGTAACCGCGGATTAGGTGGTTCCAGGAGGAGCGCAGGGGGGGCTCGGGGGAGTAGGCGAGGAGAGAGCGAGCATAGGGGAGGCTGCCGCAGGGGGAGAGGGCGCAGAATCGGAGCAGCTCGCTGGCGAGGAATTTGTCTTGGCGGAGGAGGCCGGAGGCGAGGAGTTGGGCGTGGATTTGGCGGAGCTCTGCCATGGAGGAGCAGGACTGGAGGAGGGCGAGGCATTGCTGTTTTTTTGAGAGGAAGGTGGGATTGGGGTTGGGGTTGGGGTTGTGGATGGGAGCGGCGGGTGGAGGTAAACGGAGAGAGGAACAGTTGGGCCCGGCGGTGAAGAACCGAGCCATGCCGTTGGGGGTTCGCATCAAGACAAGCTTCCTTCAAGTCCAGCTGCAACAAAAGAAGGCTGCGGTTTTCGAGGGGAGTTTATTGGATAAAGCCCAAAAATTATCATGGGTTTTCTTATTGTTCGGCAGTGGGTCCATGTAGTAACGAAGCCCAAAATAGCGGAGTCTGTTAATAACTTTTGTTAAAGGAAAGGAAAAGTCTTTCCGTACGTTTGGTGTAGGTGGCCAGCATCAAATGCGATGATTCGCCTACTACGAGCCTACTAAAGGGATCACTGTTGATCCTGCATCACTAATATGCAGGCCTGCATATGGACGAATCATATTATCCAATGCAAGTTATCCTGCATCAGGTATAAAAGACTTTTTTGTTAAACTCTAATTTTCAGTTTTTATTATTGACCGTTGGTAGCAAATTTTGAAAAAAATATATATAACAAAGAAAAATATCCAAAACCTTATAGAAAATATTTTTTATGTATTGTTGCTGAATTTTGTTCTTCGACTTCGGGATGGTGCACGTCGGGATCTGAATAGCGTTCTTCTGTCCAAGTGGACATGCAAGACAGTCTTTGCACAGGAAGCACAGGGGGTGGTCTCTGCGAAAGACCCTTCGATGCTCAAGTCAATAAAAACTTTTGGCAATCAAATAAGAGGAGAAGGCTCCAACAGAGGATCCCTCAAAGGTGGCCTCATGATAGCAAAAAAAAGCTTTCTCCTGAAGTTTTTGAACTTATATCGTGTACCTGAGGGAGTCATGGGACTTGGCATTTATAGGCTGCCGGGACGGTAGGTTATTACTTAAATTTTCGAGTATCTTAGGAAGTTGAAAGCTGGTGTAATTCAAATATGGTTAGTTATGGGGATTGATGGTGACCGATATGATTCGGATCATGTCAGTTACGAGGATCAACGGTTAGAGAGGGCCGATAGGTACCTCATCAAGATTCAGTTATTCACGGGCATTAGACCATATTTGGTTTTCACTTCCATTTTAGGATGTTGAGAGCCGATGCGATGGGGAATCCTACCAGTCGATTGGCCTCATCAGGAATTCAAAATTTTGTTGATTGTGGTTAGAGGGTCATGTTTGGCTCCTCATTTCCATTTTAAAAAGATTACTTTGCGATTTGCATAATTAGGGTGGTTCACCCTCTGAGGCGTTCAGCATAACGTAGGGCAATAAGGACAACTGAGCTTAAGGAAGGGTCTTTGGTCCTGCCGAGGTATGAAGATATCTCGGTCTTGCCAAGGCATAGGGATATCTCGGTCTTGCCAAGGCATAATGATAGCTTGATCTTGCCGAGGCACATGGATAACTCGGTCTTACCGAGGCATAGGGCAGTTTGTTTTTTTCAAACACGGCGGTTAGCAGGTCAAAAATCAAAAATGACCTCAGCCTTTTCACCATGTGCATTAATGCCGATGCGGTGACAATTTTATCCAGCATCATGTATCAATAGAGATAATCTATGCAAGCTGTAAAGGAAAGAATACCGTTCAACAAATATTTTCTCTTCTTGATGCTCAATTTACTACCAAATTAGCTATTTAATTTATGGTGAGCACTCAATCCTCTAGCTTGAAAAAATGATGAACTAGAAGTCTTTTAAGAAAAGATATTCATAGTCTGATTGACCATTAATATAAACTATAATGATGGATGAATCATCTTTTAGGATGAAGTATAAAATTTTGATTCAATCGCATGGTCATTTTAATTGATGGAATAATTGGTTTAGCGGTTCTTACAGCTAAATGATATGCTTTGAAGTCTGGGGTTTGTTGGGTTAGGATGTTTGCTTGGACAGTAACAATTATCTCTTGAAACTATTGTTTATTAAAGTAATTGTAAATTGGTTAACTAGAACATTTACAATATCACATAACAATCCTAACATTTATATTTAAGAATTTTGATAGATAAATAACCATTGGTGCAATTTTACTAACACCTAAAGAAATACAAATATTTATATTTCAAAAATACTATTTAAATATCAGAAGTCTATAGTTATAGACCTTTTACTTTTATATGTGAAATGTCATCATGATCATAATAATAAATATTAATCAATTTATTTTATCCTTCCTTCTTGTTAGTACTTTCATCGAATTTTATTTTTTATATTTAATTTAATGCATGAAATAACTTAATTTAGATCTGATTAATATAAATATGATCATTATTTGAATTATAATGAGAAGTAACAGTTTGATGGGGATATCTCCTTGAAAGATGATGGCGTTATTATGTTACCCGTATCATCTCATAGTTGTTCCCCTTCTAAATTACATTTGGTGCATCGCCAGCAATCCTGAATGGTAATATGGATTATCTATAAGATGGATTACCACTTAATAGATTACCAGTAATGTTGATTATTGTGTTTGATATACACATGTAATGCAATAGCAATATTAATTACTGTGTTTGGTCTGACAAACAGATTACCAATCATATAACATTAAATTTTAAAATACTTCTAAATTAAATTTATTAAATATTTATATATTATTATATATTTGATATATATATATATATATGATAATATTTAAAAAAATTATTTATAAATGATATTCGAAGCGACCAATGAGGATGCTGAAGCCCACCGATCGAAAGAAATTTTGCATGTGCCATTGGGTCATTGGACGGCGAAGATCCGCAGCCCGACTCTGCAGAAGAGGGTGTGGCTCGGGACCTTCGACATCGAGGTTCTAGCGAGATCGATAGAGGAGGATTAGGGGTGCAACTTGGGCCGGGTTCAATTAGAACCCGGCCCGTGGAACTCGAATTGCAGCAATACTCAAACTTTAGTTTGCTTAACCTAAACCTGAAGGATCTGAGTTGAACCCAGATCGATTTGCAACTTGGGCCGAGTTTGAGTTGCAGTCAACCCGAACCCGAAAAAATTTGAACCCGCAAAGCCACAAGCGACAAGCCTACTGGTGTTGTGAAAGTGATGATTTAGCCTTGTTTGTTAGGTTTAAAGATATGTAGAGATGATAATAGGGTTGTGGAAGTGATGATTCATGGTATGAACATTCTGTAAGGTAATTTCGTATGTTTTATATGAATCAAATTCATATAACACGCAGCGGAAGATAAAATAAATATGAAATTTAATTCCCAAAGCCCAAGATCCTCAGAGAACAGATTCAGATAATAAAAATAATATATGATTTAATAATAGATCATACATGTGTTCTTTATTGGGGGATGAAGCCTGATGAAGCCGGTAAACGATTTACCACTAGCCGTCTACGTGTCCGCCTCTAATGGTGATCCACGCAAAGATTTTTGGATGATGTCCTCTCAGGATTGGATGATAACCTTCTTGCGATGGGTGCTAGCGCCTCTTTTCTTTTCAATTGATTTCCCAAATCAAGAAAGATTTCTTGATCAAGATCAAATCTTGATCAATCAAGAGAGAAAAGATTTCTTGATCAAGATTAAATCTTGATCAACCAAGAAGAGAGAGAAAGCCTTCCTTCAACAACCCAGAAGGAGGGACGAGAGAGAGAGGAGCTTTCAATCCTTCAAGAGAGAGACGTCCTAGAGAGAGAAAGAATATTTTCGAGAGAGAAAGTGGATGTTAGGCATCCAAAAGAGAAAAGGAAGAGTCTAGCATATCTCACGAAGGGGGTATCTCTCCCTTTTTATACATGAAAGGAGGTTGTATGGTTCCATAAAAAGGGGGATTTTATCACAACCACCTAACCATTCAACCTTATCAAGTTGATAACAAATTATCCTAACAAATTTAGGATAATTGTTAAATTATCCTAAAAATTTAGGATATTTATTATCATGATAATGTTAGGATTACAACCACCTAACCACATCCCTAAAAATTAAGAAATTGGTTATCTCATGAAACCAATGTCGTAACCTTGAATTTGGCTCCATGAGGATGCCCCAAATCATGGGGTTCCCTCCTCCATGATGTGGAGATGGGTCATGTCCATCACATGGGCATGGATCTATCCTTCATGTGGCACGATCTCAGCCCTCGATTTAATTGGGTTTCGACGAATCAAATCATGCCATCATATGGACCCAATTAAATACCATATTATTAATCTCAATTAATCTAAGCCATCCATCACATGGATCAAGCCTAATTAATGGATTTCATATGTACATCTCATGTACAAAAGGTCTCTTGGACACAAAATTTTTTTCTCTATGATAAATCATATTCATCAATTTTATATTCTCTCATTAAGATTGAATCAAACCCAATCCTAATTAATTGGTTATCTAATTTGAATTAAGTCTAACTTAATTCCCATTTTAACTTCATCCAAAATCTTCTTAATGCGTGTGACCCATTAGGTCCCTTGACGCGTTGGTAATAATCATGTCCCTAATATTGACCCTAAGGATGACTTGATCAACACCTTGTCCAAGTTAATTCTTTAACCAAATTAACTCTTTGATTAAGTCAAAGAATCCATGATTATAGATCATCAGCGGCCTCTAGCAAAGCATCATGACCACCCAAGTGTTAAGGGTTTGTTGATGTGGTCATCAACACCTGTCCATGAACGGTTACCGTACGATTCAATCCCTTCGTCACATATCCCAGATCAATCAGTGGTATGGAATGTGTCAACCATGTAATTGATCTTTGTTTACTTGATCTCAGAAAAATTGACTCATATGAATTAGAACTTCGAAACCATTTTGAATTCCAACTCAACCTTGCAAGGATTTAACAGTCAATTTAATCTATCAAGTGGCCATGGGACATAACTCTTTCTATCAAGGAAGACGAATCATGTCTTGATAAAACATCACCTTTATGTGCTTCATATCATACCCAATCGACACCATATTTGCCACTTGTGGCTAGAGCGATGTTTGCATGTCATCAAAGCATGATATTCCACACATGAGGTACAATGAAGATCTCAAGTCAAAGGATCACTCGCACCACCGTTATCAAAGATCAACCATCGACACTATATAGAATATTCATATGAAATCTCTGTGTGGGTCATCTAATGCATCGTTACAATAACGAACATCCACACACCATATCCAAGTATCTTCATACTTCAGCTTGCAAGATCAGCTGCTCACCACAAGGGTGAAGATATGCAATGTGTGCTAGTCTCAACGGTGTTCGATAGTGTCCAATCCTGTCTACGCATCGACTAGGGAAGTTTAAAGAATCGAACCATAATGTGCAATTTTGGATCTCACAATTTGTAATCTCTATTACAAATTCCATATGCAAAGTTTGCATTCTTTTAGACTTTATCTCACAGTTAAATATATCTAATATATATAAAAATTACACCCGGATAGATAAAGAAACCAATATTTGATTTGCATTTATAAAAAATGTGTACAAACTAGCATCTAATCCGATTGGATTTAGGGCACATACTAACAATCTCCCACTTGCACTAAAGCCAATCACCCATGCATCTAATATCAAGTGACTCAGCATGACTATCATGCTTCTGCTGCTGCAAGACTTTAGTGAACGGATCGGTAATATTGTCATCTGTGGTGACTCGTTCTATTTTTATATCATTTCGTCCAATGATTTCTTAATCACATGATATTTTTTGAGTACATGTTTGGACCTTTGATGAGACCTTGGTTCCTTGGCTTGCGCAATAGCTCCATTGTTATCATAATACAAAAGTATTGGATTAACAATGCTTGGAACCACTCCAAGTTCAATGATGAACTTTTTGATCCAAACTATTTCTTTAACTGCATCTGATGCTATGATGTACTCAGCTTAATTGTAGAGTCGGCAATCATCTCCTACTTGGAACTCTTCCAGCTAACTACACCACTATTGAGTGTGAACACGTAGCCTGATTGTGATTTATAATCATCTCCATCAGACTGAAAACTAGAATCCGTGTAACCCCGAACTATAAGGTTGGGTCCTCCATAAATCAAGAACATATCCTTAGTTCTTTGCAAGTACTTAAGGATATTCTTGATTACCATCCAATGTTTCTCACCAGGATTTGCTTGATATCTACTCGTGATGCTCAAGGCATAAGAAACATCAGGTCTCGTACATAGCATTGCATACATAATGGATCCAATTGCTGATGCATATGGTATCCTATCCATGTAGTCTCTTTCTTCTTGGGTCTTAGGACTCATGTCCTTGGAGAGATGTACACCATGCGACATTGGCAGGAATCCCTTCTTGGATTCCTCCATGCTAAACCGCTTTAGCATCTTATTTATGTACGTGGATTGGGTCAATCCAAGCAACCTTCTAGATCTATCTCTATAGATCTTTATACCAAGTATATAGGCTGCTTCTCCCAAATCCTTCATGGAGAATTTACCTGACAACCAATCCTTCACTTCTTTAAGGAAGGATACATTGTTTCCTATTAATAATATGTCATCCACATATTGTTACATCAAATCGGATGTTTCAACTTCTAGAGGCTTGCTTAAGTCCATAAATAGACCTTTGTAGCTTGTACACTTTCTTAGGATCTATGGATTCAAAACCCTCTTATTGTGTCATATACACATCCTCTCTAAATTTTTATTTAGAAAGGCAGTCTTGACATCCATCTGCCAGATCTCATAGTTAAAATATGCTGCTATTGCAAGCAAAATCCTTATGGACTTATGCATGGTTACAGGTGAAAAGGTTTCATCAAAGTCAACACATTGTCTTTGCTTGTAACCTTTTGCAACTAGCCTTGCCTTATAGGTAATCACATTACCATCCATGTCGGTCTTCTTCTTGAAAACCCATTTGCACCCATGGGTTTTACCCCTTCAGGTGGATCAACCAAGGTCCATACCTAATTGTCATACATGGAGTCCATTTCAGATTTCATGGCCTCAAGCCATCTCTTGGAGTTAATGTCAGACATTGCCTCCTTGTAGCTGGTAGGCTCATCATCCTCTATAAGAAATGCATATCTCTTAGGGATGTGAATTGTCCTACTAGATCTATGTAGCTGTGTGTACTTGGAGCCACCTGTTGCTTTTCATGCAACGTCTACCTAAATGTGGGTTGAGTCTCTGCTCAACTCCGACTGTATTCGGCATATGCTCCATTCCATCGAATGGTCTATATTAATTTGGTTCTTGAGCTTCACTAAGTTCAATCTTACTCCCACTATCCTTTGAAATTTTCTCATTTTCAAAAATAAAGCATTTCTAGAGACAAACACCTTTTGCTCGAGAGGATGGTAGAAGTAATATCCTTTTGTTTTTTTTGATATCCCATAAAATTGCATTTATCAGATCTAGCTTCAAGCTTGTCTGATTCATTACGCTTCACATAAGCGTAACAGCCCCAAACCCTTAAATGATTAAGGGATGGTTTCTTTCCACACCATATCTCATATGGAGTGGAGTTGACCGATTTAGATGGAACTCGGTTTAGGATATATTCGGCAGTATCTAGTGTATAACCCCAAAACATTTTTGAGAGATCTGCAAGGCTCATCATCGAACGTACCATATCTAATAGTGTACGATTTCTCCTTTCTGACACACCATTGTGCTGGTGTACCAGGAGGAGTCCATTAAGGGAGAATCCCATTCTCCTTCAAATAATCTACGAACTGATGGCTCAAGTATTCACCACCTCGATCTAATCGAAGTATCTTAATACTTTTGCCAGTTTGTTTTTCTACTTCACGTCTGAATTCTTTGAACTTTTCAAAGGCTTCAGATTTGTGCTTCATCAGATACACATAACCATATCTACTATGGTCATCTATGAACGTGATGAAAAAAGAAAAACCTCCTATGGCTTGAATGTTGATGGGTCCACATACATCCGAATGTACTAAACCCAAACATTCAGTTGCTCGCTCACCTTTTCCAATAAAAGGTGACTTGGTCATCTTGCCAAGTAAGCATGATTCACATTCCTCAAACGATTCCCAATCGAATGAGCCCAAGTATCCATCATTATGTAACTTGGTTAAATGCTTTTCATTTACATGACAATGCCATAGGTATGAGTCCCTAGAATTATTTGATTTTAATCTTTTGATTCAATATTGAGAATAGGGGTTTGAAGATTAAGAACATAAATTCCATTGAACAATTCAACAGAACCAAAGAACATTTCATTTCAAAAAATAGAAATACCTTTATTTCCAATTTCAAATGAATACCCATTCATTACTAAACATGAAACGATATGATATTCTTTGTTATGTTCGGCACAAAGTAACAATTACTAAGTTCTATTTCAAGCCCTGTGGGCAAAGATAAAAAGCAAATTCCTACAGCCAATGCAGCAACCTTTGCTCCATTTCCATGCGCAGAATCACTTCATCCTTTCCCAGTCTTCTACTGTTTCTTATCATCTGCATATTAGTACAATATGAGACCCACAACCGTATCCAATACCCAAGTGGAATAAGAAGTAATAGAAGAAAACATCTCAATTATAATGCACTTGATGTAGAAGCATCCCAATGCTTCTTTCTTTCAGGCTGGCCTGATAAACCCTGCAGTTATGTTTCCAGTGCCCATCCTTGCCACAGAAGTGACATTTTTTCTTGGCTACATTCTTTAGCCAATCAGGAAAATTAGATCCTGTCAGCTTGTTGGATTCTAGGTTACCACTAAGGTTAATGTTCACACTCATGGTGTCTCTTACAACTGTGAAGAAAATAGAACGAGTCAATTATTATGAATGCAAATCATCGATTTAATATGGTAATTATAAAAATTTTTAATTAAATCGATTACTCCCACTATTTTATCAAGCTCAATAGCCCTCTCTATTAATCTCAAAAATTATCAAATAATTTTTTAGTGGGCTAGGATCCTCAAATTGACTTACCTTGACCTTGGCTATGGCACAACAAATCTTAGTAAGCCAAATTAGGTAGATTTTTATCAATCACATCAAATGTGACTCCTAGATCATTTAGGGGACATTTCCTTGTCAATCACATCCATATGTGATCACCCTAAACTTTACCTCTAGATTAGACTGACCCTGACTTTGGCCAATTATGCCAACTAATCTAGTTAAGTCAACCCATTATTCCCAATCAACTCCTCATAGATACACTCGACCTTGGCTTTGGCACAACAAATCTTATGACCTAATGATTTTGTAACATGTGAACAATGGAAGGCTAATGACTTAATATTCATGGAGGGATTTAGCGCATCTAGGTCCCATCATGCATGTACAATTTGTATCATGCTAGGTTACATATCCTATATGTAAATTTTAGATTAATTTCAATTAACCTAAATTTCATAAGATCAAATCTTATGATTGGGACTCCTAATCAAATTAGGATCCTGATCACTATCTAATTTAGGAACCCTAATTATATGACCAAATCAATTGCTACCATCCTGATTAACCTTAATTGATCTAATCAATTAAGAGCCTTCCTTAACAATGGCCAGATCAGCTGATCAATGGGGTCCTATTTAGCATACCCTTGATCCCATTGAATGGGTTTTTCCATGCAGCGAACGAAGCAATTAAAAACCATAATCACACCTTTCTAGACACCAAAGTAGTTAAGCCCAATTGATTTGATCAATTATGGGATCATAGGAACAAACAATGATATGGTTAAATCTAATTTTTCCTAAACCTTATCATCTATTACACATTATGATAAGATAAGATAGTGATCTTTAGGGATTTATGATAAGTGTCAAATATTTTATAATAATTTATTTTAAATATTTGTCTTATCATTATCTTTTATGATAAATTTATTTTCATCACATGAAAATCCTAATTGGTCTCTATCATAACATCCCTAACATGATAACATGTCAAAATTTAAAATTTTAATTTTAATCTTGATTATCATGTTATCATGATATAATTATTTTAGATTTTAATCACGTTATTTATCATGTCAAAATTAAATTCTAAACATGATATGTTAAATTTCAGCCTTTATGATTATGTACACATAAATCATAATTTTTAATTTTTAACATGATTAAATCTAAATAATTCATATTTATTATCATATAATAAAATTATTAAATATTAATCTTCATCAATATAATTATTTCATATTTTAATCATGTTATTTATCATGTCAAAATTAAATTCTAAACATGATATGTTAAATTTCAGCCTTTATGATTATGTCACACATAAATCATAATTTTTAATTTTTAACATGATTAAATCTAAATAATTCATGTTTATTATCATATAATAAACTTATTAAATATTAATCTTCATCAATATGGCAATATTTATATTTTACATCGTATGTAAAATTTAGATCTATGTATATAAAAATTAAAACTCAGGTAATCTATCAAATTAACTGAATTTAAAGCCTGAGGTGGCTCTGATACCACTGTAAGGGAATTTCGTATGTTTTATATGAATCAAATTCATATAACATGCAGCGAAAGATAAAAATAAATACGAAATTTAATTCTCAAAGCCCAAGATCCTCAGGAAATAGATTCAGTTAACAAGAAATAATATATGATTTAATAATAGATCATACCTGTGTTCTTTATTGGGGATGAAGCCTGATGAAGCCGGTAAACGATTTACCACTAGCCGTCCACGTATCCGGCCTCTAATGGTGATCCACGTAAAGATCTTTGGATGATGTCCTCTTAGGATTGGATGATAACCTTCTTGCGAGGGTGCTAGAGCCTCTTTTCTTTTCAATTGATTTTTCAAATCAAGAAAGATTTCTTGATCAAGATCAAATCTTGATCAATCAAGGGAGAAAAGATTTCTTGATCAAGATCAAATCTTGATCAACCAAGAAGAGAGAGAAAGCCTTCCTTCAACAATCCAGAAAGAGGGACATGAGAGAGAGGATGTCCTAGAGAGAGAAAGGAAGTTTTAGAGAGAGAAAGTGGATGTTAGGCATCCAAAGAGAGGAAAAGGAGGAGTCAGACATATCTCTTTAAGGGGTATCTCTCTTTTATACATGAAAAGAAGGTTGTATGTTCCATAAAAAGGGAGATTTTGTCAATCAAGTTGATAACAAATTATCCTAACAAATTTAGGATACTTTGTTAAATTATCCTAACAAATTTAGGATATTTTTATCATGATAATGTTAGGGTTACAACCACCTAACCACATCCCTAAAAATTAGAAAATTGGTTATCTCATGAAACCAACGTTACACCCTTGAATTTGGCTTCATGAGGACGCCCCAAATCATGGGGTTCCCTCCTCCATGACATGGAGATGGGTCATGTCCATCACATGGGCATGGATCTTCCTCCACGTGGCACGATCTCAGCCCTCGGTTTAATTGGGTTTCCACGAATCAAATCATGCCATCATATGGATCAAATTAAATACCATATTATTAATCCCAATTAATCTAAGCCATCCATCACATGGATCAAGCCTAATTAATGGATTTTATATGTACATCTCATGTACAAAAGGTCTCCCTCTTGAACAAAAATTCTTTTCTCTATGATAAATCCTATTCATCAATTTTATGTTCTCTCATTAAGATTGAGTCAAACCCAATCCTAATTAATTGGTTATCTAATTTGAATTAAGTCCAACTTAATTCCCATTTTAACTTCATCCAAAATCTTCTTAATGCGTGTGACCCATTAGGTCCCTTGACACGTTGGTAATAATCATGTCCCTAATATTGACCCTAAGGATGACTTGATCAACACCTTGTCCATGATTATAGATCATGAGCGGCCTCTAGCAAAGCATCATGACCATCTAAGTGTTAAGGGTTTGTTGACGTGGTCATCAACACCTTTCCATAAACGGTTACCGTACGATTCAATCCCTTCGTCACATATTCCAGATCAATCAGTGGTATGGAATGTGTCAACTATGTAATTGATCTTTATTTACTTGATCTCAGAAAAATTGACTCATATGAATTAGAACTTCGAAACCATTTCGAATTCCAACTCAACCTTACAAGGATTTAACAGTCAATTTAATCAATCAAGTGGCCGTGGGACATAACCCTTTCTATCAAGGGAGACGAATCCTGTCTTGATCAAACACCACCATCATGTGCTTCATATCATACCCAATCAACACCATATTTGCCACCCGTGACTAAAGCGATGTTGGCATGTCGTCAAAGCATGATATTCCACACATGAGGTGCAATAAAATCTCAAGTCAAAGGATCACTCGCACCACCGTCATCAAAGATCAACCATCGACACTATATAGAATATTCATATGGGATCTCTGTGTGGGTCATCCAATACATCGTTACAATAACGAACATCCACACACCATATCCAAGTATCTTCATACTTCAGCTTGCAAGATTAGCTGCTCACCACAAGGATGAAGATATGCAATGTGTGCTAGTCTCAATGGTATTCGACAGTGTCCAATCCTGTCTATGCATCGACTAGGGAAGTTTAAAGAATCGAACCATAATGTGCTATTTTGGATCTCACAATTTGTTATCTCTATTACAAATTCCATATGCACA
>UESW01001463.1:299374-380628 GCA_900491605.1 Calamus simplicifolius
TTGACATCCATCTGCCAGATCTCATAGTCAAAATATGCTGCTATTGCAAGCAAAATCCTTATGGACTTATGCATGGCTACAGGTGAAAAGGTTTCATCAAAGTCAACACATTGTCTTTGCTTGTAACCTTTTGCAACTAGCCTTGCCTTATAGGTAATCACATTACCATCCATGTCGGTCTTCTTCTTGAAAACCCATTTGCACCCAATGGGTTTTACCCCTTCAGGTGGATCAACCAAGGTCCATACCTAATTGTCATACATGGAGTCCATTTCAGATTTCATGGCCTCAAGCCATCTCTTGGAGTTAATGTCAGACATTGCCTCCTTGTAGTTGGTAGGCTCATCATCCTCTATAAGAAATGCATATCTCTTAGGGATGTGAATTGTCCTACTAGATCTACGTAGCTGGTGTGTACTTGGAGCCACCTGTTGCTTTTCATGCAACGTCTACCTAAATGTGGGTTGAGTCTCCTGCTCAACTCCACTGTATTCGGCATATGCTCCATTCCATCTAATGGGTCTATATTAATTTGTGGTTCTTGAGCTTCACTAAGTTCAATCTTACTCCCACTATCCTTTGAAATTTCTCATTTCAAAAATGAAGCATTCTCGAGACAAACACCTTTTGCTCGAAAGGATGGTAGAAGTAATATCCTTTTTTTTTTTGGATATCCCATAAAATTGCATTTATCAGATCTAGCTTCAAGCTTGTCTGATTCATTACGCTTCACATAAGGTAACAGCCCAAACCCTTAAATGATTAAGGGATGGTTTCTTTCCACACCATATCTCATAGGGAGTGGAGTTGACCGATTTAGATGGAACTCGGTTTAGGATATATTCGGCAGTCTAGCGCATAACCCCAAAACATTTTTGGAGATCTGCAAGGCTCATCATGGAACGTACCATATCTAATAGTGTAGATTTCTCCTTTCTGACACACCATTGTGCTGGTGTACCAGGAGGAGTCCATAAGGGAGAATCCCATTTCCTTCAAATAATCTACGAACTGATGGCTCAAGTATTCACCACCTCGATCTGATCAAAGTATCTTAATACTCTTGCCAGTTTGTTTTTCTACTTCACGTCTGAATTCTTTGAACTTTTCAAAGGCTTCAGATTTGTGCTTCATCAGATACACATAACCATATCTACTATGGTCATCTATGAACGTGATGAAAAAAAAAAAACCTCCTATGGCTTGAATGTTGATGGGTCCACATACATCCGAATGTACTAAACCCAAACATTCAGTTGCTCGCTCGCCTTTTTCAGTAAAAGGTGACTTGGTCATCTTGCCAAGTAAGCATGATTCACATTCCTCAAACGATTCCAATCGAATGAGCCCAAGTATCATCATTATGTAACTTGGTTAAATGCTTTTCATTTACATGACAATGCCATAGGTATGAGTCCCTAGAATTATTTATTTTAATCTTTTGATTCAATATTGATAATAGGGGTTTGAAGATTAAGAACATAAATTCCATTGAACAATTCAACAGAACCAAAGAACATTTCATTTCGAAAAATAGAAATACCTTTATTTCCAATTTCAAATGAATACCCATTCATTACTAAACATGAAACGGATATGATATTCTTTGTTATGTTCGGACAAGTAACAATTACTAAGTTCTATTTCAAGCCTATGGGCAAAGATAAAAACAAATTCCTACAGCCAATGCAGCAACCTTTGCTCCATTTTCCATCGCATAGGATCACATCATCCTTTCCCCAATCTTCTACTGTTTCTTATCATCTGCATATTAATACAAATATGAGACCCACAACCAGTATCCAATACCCAAGTGGAATAAGAAGTAATAGAAGAAAACATCTCAATTATATAACGCACTTGATGTAGAAGCATCCCAATGATTCTTATCTTTCAGGCTGGCCTGATAAACCCTGCAGTTATGCTTCCAGTGCCCATCCTTGCACAGAAGTGACATTTTTTCTTAGCTACATTCTTTAGCCAATCAGAAAAATTGGATCCTGTCAGCTTGTTGGACTCTAGGTTACCACTAAGGTTAATGTTCACACTCATGGTGTCTCTTACAACTATGAAGAAAATAGAACGAGTCAATTATTATGAATGCAAATCATCGATTTAATATGGTAATTATAAAATTTTTAATTAAATCATTACTCCCACTATTTTATCAAGCTCAATAGCCTCTCTATTAATCTCGAAAAATTATCAAATAATTTTTTAGTGGGCTAGGATCCTCAAATTGACTTACCTTGACCTTGGCTATGGCACAACAAATCTTAGTAAGCCAAATTAGGTAGATTTTTATCAATCACATCAAATATGACTCCTAGATCATTTAGGGGACATTTCCTTGTCAATCACATCCATATGTGATCACCCTAAACTTTACCTCTAGATTAGACTGACCCTGACTTTGGCCAATTATGCCAACTAATCTAGTTAAGTCAACCCATTATTCCTCAATCAACTCCTCATAGATACACTCGACCTTGGCTTTGGCACAACAAATCTTATGACCTAATGATTTTGTAACATGTGAACAATGGAAGGCTAATGACTTAATAGTCGTGGAAGGATTTAGCGCATCTAGGTCCCATTATGCATGTACAACATTTGTATCATGCTAGGTTACATATCCTATATGTAAATTTTAGATTAATTTTAATTAACCTAAATTTCATAAGATCAATCTTATGATTGGGACTCCTAATCAAATTAGGATCCTGATCACTATCTAATTTAGGAACCCTAATTATGTGACCAAATCAATTGCTACCATCCTGATTAACCTTAATTGATCTAATCAATTAAGAGCCTTCCTTAACAATGGCCAGATCAGCTGATCAATGGGGTCCTATTTAGCATACCCTTCGATCTCATTGAATGGGTTTTTTCCATGCAGGAACGAGCAATTAAAAACCATAATCACACCTTTCTAGACACCAAAGTAGTTAAGCCCAATTGATTTGATCAATTATGGGATCATAGGAACAAACAATGATATGGTTAAATCTAATTTTTCCTAACCTTATCATCTATTACACATTATGATAAGAAAAGATAGTGATCTTTAGATTTATGATAATGTCAAATATTTTATAATAATTTATTTTAAATATTTGTCTTATCATTATCTCTTATGATAAATTTATTTTCATCACATGAAAATCCTACTTGGTCTCTATCATAACATCCCTAACATGATAACATGTCAAAATTTAAAATTTTAATTTTAATCTTGATTATCATGTTATCATGAATAATTATTTTAGATTTTAATCACGTTATTTATCATGTCAAAATTAAATTCTAAACATGATATGTTAAATTTTAGCCTTTATGATTATGTCACACATAAATCATAATTTTTAATTTTTAACATGATTAAATCTAAACAATTCATGTTTATTATCATATAATAAAATTATTAAATATTAATCTTCATCAATATAATTATTTAGATTTTAATTATGTTATTTTATCATGTCAAAATTAAATTCTAAACATGATATGTTAAATTTCAGCCTTTATGATTATGTCACACATAAATCATAATTTTTAATTTTTAACATGATTAAATCTAAATAATTCATGTTTATTATCATATAATAAACTTATTAAATATTAATCTTCATCAATATGGTAATATTTATATTTTACATCGCATGTAAAATTTAGATCTATGTATATAAAAACTAGAACTCAGGTATCAAATTAACTGAATTTGAAGCCTGAGGTGGCTCTGATACCACTGTAAGGGAATTTCGTATGTTTTATATGAATCAAATTCATATAACACGCAGCGAAAGATAAAAATAAATACAAAATTTAATTCTCAAAGCCCAAGATCCTCAGGGAACAGATTCAGTTAACAAAAAATAATATATGATTTAATAATAGATCATACCTATGTTCTTTATTGGGGATGAAACCTTATGAAGCCGATAAACGATTTACCACTAGCCGTCCACGTATCCGGCCTCTAATGGTGATCCACGTAAAGATCTTTGGATGATGTCCTCTTAGGATTGGATGATAACCTTTTTGCAAGGGGTGCTAGCGCCTCTTTTCTTTTCAATTGATTTTTCAAATCAAGAAAGATTTTTGATCAAGATCAAATCTTGATCAATCAAGAGAAGATTTCTTGATCAAGATCAAATCTGATCAACCAAAAAGAGAGAGAAAGCCTTCCTTCAACAATCCAGAAAGAGGGACATGAGAGAGAGGGATGTCCTAGAGAGAGAAAGGATATTTTAGAGAGATAAAGTGGATGTTACGCATCCAAAAGAGAGGAAAAGGAGGAGTCAAGACATATCTCTCGAAGGGGATATCTCTCTTCTTTTTATACATAAAAGAAGGTTGTATGGTTCCATAAAAAGGGAGATTTTATCAATCAAGTTGATAACAAATTATCCTAACAAATTAGGATAATTTGTTAAATTATCCTAACAAATTTAGGATATTTATTATCATGATAATATTAGGGTTACAACCACCTAACCATATCCCTAAAAATTAAAAAATTGGTTATCTCATGAAACCAACATCGCACCCTTAAATTTGGCTTCATAAGACGCCCCAAATCATGGGGTTCCCTCCTCATGACATGGAGATGGGTCATGTCCATCATATGGGCATGGATCTATCCTCCATGTTGCACGATCTCAGCCCTCGGTTTAATTGGGTTTCTATGAATCAAATCATGCCATCATATGGACCCAATTAAATACCATATTATTAATCCCAATAATCTAAGGTTAATCTAAGCCATCCATCACATGGATCAAGCCTAATTAATGAATTTCATATATACATCTCATGTACAAAAGGTCTCCCTCTTGAAGACAAATTCTTTTCTCTATGATAAATCATATTCATCAATTTTATGTTCTCTCATTAAGATTGAGTCAAACCCAATCCTAATTAATTAGTTATCTAATTTGAATTAATCTATCTAGTAAGTAATCCATATTACTATTCGGGTGGGCTCTTTTAAAATTATAGAGGAGAATGCGATTGATAAAGGAAAAAAAAAATAATTCTCTCAAAAATTAATTTATCAGATTACTATTATGGATAACCATCTTAAATCTGGATTATTACTTATAGGTTACCATTCAAAACATGTACCAAACATACTTATTCTATTTAAATATCGATAATCTGGATAGGTTACCTATTACCAAATACCCCTAAGAGGAATGATATTAAGATATGACCACGTATAATGATTATCTATTACCAAATACCCCTAAGAGGAATGACATTAAGATATGACCACATAATGACAGTTTTCACTATCAAAATTTGCAGCTCCATAACCTTGACATAAAAGAAATTTGAAGCTCCATAACCTTGACATAAAAGGACTCCAAAAATATGAGCTTTACAGAATAATTCATATGAAGTGAACCTCTAAATAATCTTGGCAACACAATCCAAATGATTTTACTTAAGTATTTAACCAGAGATCCAATAGGTTGTTAACTCCTCACGAGTAATGGTATTATGTGAGCATCCTCCTCCTAATGTTGTAACTATGCCAATCCAACAATGTGCAAGTTGCATTGCTTAGATACCATATAAATTTCGTACCAACTTCACAGGAGGGTACGAATCAGGAGTCTCATCCAAGAACTCAAAAGTGGTGTTGTTTCCCAAAAATCTGATCACCGGTAAACCTCTACTGAATCGATCCTCTCCCAGAATTCTCAGGGAATGTCAATGAAATGAGTAGGCTGATAAAAACTAGGCATCCACGCGTCCACTAAAGTCGCATATGAGCAATTAAGGCTTAGAAAACGGTAAAGCCGTAATGATGCGTTGCGTGGCGTTTTGAGCTGACGACACCCCCCAATTAATTTCAATTATCCACTCCTTTACGTTGATAAAAGACAGCTCACCAATGAGGAGCCCTTGTCATTCCAATCGACTCGCCCGCCTCCTCTCAATTAATCCCCTCTGCATGGCTTTTATTTTCCACGCGGAGATGATCTGACGCACGTTCTCCCATTCTCGCTTATAATCTACCACCATCTCCATTCCTCTTTCCATCTCTCTCTCTCTCTCTCTCTCTCGCTCTCGCTAAGATGGACAACGAGCAACCAGGGAACTGGCACCTTGGCTACGATGGAGTAGGATTTGGGGAAGAGCAGCCAGATTTCAGGTAATATTTTGAGTCGTATGTTGTCCTTGATTTGAATAACTTGTAGTGTAACTTGAAGTTTCGTGTGGAGTTTTGGATGAGTGCAAGCTCGTGATCTCACTTCCAGCTCTTCCAACTTTGTAGCGCACTGCCAATTTGGACCTGGCAACTAGACAATTTCTTAGGGGAAGAAGTGCTTGATGTTGCTCCTCCGATGGAAAGCGATCCAATGGAATTTACCTTTCCCACCCAAAGCCTGTTTCAAGGTCAGTCGACCAGTCCTTTTGTTAGAAAGCTTTCTACTACCTCATCTCTCTGAGTCTCGCTCTCTTTTCTCGGTGATTCAGATCAAGAATCCTTGAGCATGCTTTATGGAGAGAAGGGATTATGGGATGACATGAAAGACGGGGCTGAGAGCAAGAAGGCGACCTCAGCTTGCGAAGAAGAGCAGACGAGAAGGGAGAAGAAAATGAGTAGGGGAGGCGACGGAATTAGAGTGGAGAAGACTTTAACTTTCGAGGAGGTGTCTCGCTACTTCTACATGCCCATCACGCAAGCAGCCAAGGAACTCAACCTTGGGGTCACGCTGTTGAAGAAGAAGTGCAGGGAGCTAGGCATCCCAAGGTGGCCTCATCGTAAGCTGCAGAGCTTGCAGACGCTAATTAAGAATATTAAGGTAAAAGCCTTAAAACTCTACAGCGATTCTTAATTAGTGGGTCTCAAACTTCGTTCCACTGGATATATTACTTCCGTCATTAGCAAAAATGGTTTATTGAAAGGACTGGATTTGTGCAGGAACATGAGAGAGAGGAGGGGGATGTGGCCAGTGCTGCAATAGAGATGTTGGAGCAAGAAAAGAAGCTGTTGGAGAAGGAGCCTGCGACGCAGCTGGAGGAGAAGACCAAGAGGTTGAGGCAAGCTTGTTTCAAGGCCAACTACAACAAGAGAAGGCTCATGGCGCTCGAGGAATCACAATCTTATGCGTTTCCAGTTGCCATTTGATGGGAAGATCGTTTTGTGGTTTTCTTCATTGACAAGATGATGTTATGTTTTGATCTTTTCCCATTTTGTATGCTGTAACCGTTTAAAGAACCCATTTAGAAACACAATCTTAAATATTATCTTGGTTCGGATATTTTTTTTTTTGATACAGACGGATAATTACATCACTCTAGGTTCGAATCTTTTTCAGTTTTTAATTTTGACATCATTTTTGATCAGGTGAACTTCCCTTTATATAAAAATTACACAACAGCTGACTCAGGTCAACAGGAAAAAAAAATAGGCCAGAGCATTGCAGATGAGCAGGATCTAGTTTTATTGTCAACCATCACTGAAAACTATTAGGCTATGGCACAATTGTTATAATAATTCTTGCAGTTGATGCAAATGAGTTAATCTCTGTTATGCTTTCCCTTCGAAAATCTAAATTTTGCATACTAGATTAGATAACGATTTTTTTTTTTTTTTTTCTGATTTTGGATTTGGCTTGTGCATATAAACACGGCTTAAATTTTTTTTAAGAACTCAATTCGCTTGGATTTTTTTTTTGGGTCCGTCCGTACTAGTGTTGAACAAGAGTTAACTTCCAATCCATCCAAAAAATAAACTCCAGATATAAATATTAATAATGCTGAATAAAATCAGTGCTGAAATATGTATGACATTAAATAAATAATTATTAATGGTAATTAGATCCCCTGTTTTCGCCATCGACCGAAACGGTCGATTTGACCGTTCAAGTAACGGCTGGAGTATCGTGGAGAGCCAGTACCCCAAAACTCGAATCTCCGCTGAGTTCCACGAGATTTCACCACGCCATCGCCGTCTTTTTCCCTTCTTCGCCTCGCCGGCAGGCGGCCACTCTTCGCCTGTGTTTAGTCGCCGACGCCGAGCCTCGTCGGGATCTCATCCTCGAGCTCCGTCGCCGCAGCAGGCCACCGGAGCTCAAAAAGGTAAGCCTCGTCCCCTGTTTTGGGTCTTGTGATGAAAGGATTCTTGAAGGGAGGTTTCATGGATTTTTCATGGAGGTTGTTTGATGAAATGCCGGTCTGGCTCAATGTGGGAGAGATATGAGTCATTGTTGGTTTTTTGAGACGTGTCAGGAAATTCGATAGTGCTGATTGAGGGCACTCTTGCTGGTGTTCGTTTGGCTTGCTCGCACTTGGGAGTCTTCCAGCAAGGGAAGAGAAATGAGCTTGAATTCTTTTTCTTGGAGTGCAATTATTGGAAGGTTTGGTATGCATGGAATGTGCAAGAAAGCTGTTGCTTTTTTTTTTTTTTTTGATCAAATGAGGTCTGAGAATCTTGTGCCCAATTCTGTAGCATTTGTCTCAGGGAAGGTTCAAATTTTGGGCAGTTCTTCTTCAAGTCCATGAGCAAGGACTATATAATTACTCTGAAGAATGAGCATTACTCATGTATGGTTGATCTCCTAGACCAAGCAGGGCTAATTCATGAAGCTGAATCATTGATCAAGCAAATGCCACAGGGGCCTAGCACTGGTCTTTTGGGAGCTCTATTGGGTGCACGTAGAATTCTTAAATGGGTGGGAATTAGCTGAGCAAGTGACTCACGAGCTCTTTGTTTTGGAGCCTGATCAACAGGTGCATTTATATTGCTTTCACATATCTACACTGCAACTGAGGCGTGGGATATAGTCAGGAAGAAGAGAAATGATGAATGAGAGGGGATTAAAGAAAACAGTTGATTTCTTAAGATAAGAGATAGTTTCCAATTGAGATAAGAATTCCCTTACACATTTATGTGTGCATATATACTGGTGTGATCATACATATTTTAATAATGCATACATTAGTGATATTATGATGATTATACATAAAGATCTATTATGAAAATTATGTTGGTATGATTATACATGTTTTGTTAATATATATGAAAACGCTATTATGTTGTTTGTGTATGAAAATTTATTATGACAGAAATATGTTGCATGACTAGCAATTGTTTATGCATTTTTAGATTTTATGTGACTTGATAAAATGATATTGAAATTCATGTCTATATGCTTATAGATTTGTATTAAATTAATAATTGGTAAATAGTATGGATGATGATAAGTTAAAAAGGTGATAGACTAGTTGTGCATTTTGGTTGTCAATGCAGGCTAGAGCGCTGTTAAGCATGGTTTCTATCGTAGGCTGAAGCGAGACTAGATATTTGTTGTTTATGAATTATAGTAAGTTGGATATGGATGCCATCCCACTTGCTTTGAAGCACATTTAGATTTTATTGTCATAACAGACTATAGCATAATTAGACATGACTACCACTACCGGATAAAGCATGGCTAGATTTATTGTCACGATTAGTTGTAACGTGGTTAGATATAACATGGCCAAATTTGATTTGAATGCTATCATAGGCTATGGCATAATAAGATTTGGTTAACTGCCACAAGTTGATGCATAATTTGATTAATTTATTACAGAGCTGGCAAGGATTTATGCTTATATATGGACTTAATTAAAGATATTATTGATAGATTTATCTTAACAGGATTGTAATATTTTTGGAAATGATTATATTGATAAATATTATATATTTTTGTTCATGTATGCATGTAAATGTTATAATATATTTAAAGTTTTATGGTGGACATACATGTGCATTCAAGTGTTTGTAGGAGATTCTTACTAGGTTAAGGCTCATTATATATCTTTGCAAAGCTCAAGAAGTTTAGGCTCATTTTCTATAGTCAGACTAGAGTGAGATATTAGTAGACAAGAGAAATTAGATTATTTGATATTCTGATACTAGCCTTGTAAATTGCATAATTAATCTTTGAAAGTTAAATAATGCTTAATTGAATTTTAATGTATTGATAAATTTAAAAAAAAAATCGAGTGCTGCATAATTTCTGGATAAAACTTAGGAGTTATGCAGCCATGTCAAGCCTTTAACCCATTTGGTGGGTTGGGGCGTGGCAAGGTATAGAACTTTAAAATTTATAACAGTGGTTCTATAGTTGCACTTTAGGTAGATCTTTACTAGTTTTTTATGCATGGTTCACTTTTTCAGTATGTTGCCTGTTCCACATGGATCAAAAGGAGTCCTAGTTATGGGAACCATTTCCCAATGGAGCGGAAGACGAGCCTTGCACCTGCCAGCGAGAATAGATAATTTCCACCGATCCTGACCTTTGGTTGGATTTCAAGCCTAACTGGTTTCTCTAAGATTTGTACTTTGGATATCTGGTGAAGCTAATATGATGCCCCTCCGATAGTCCCACATCAGAAAATTAAGAGTTGGTTGAATGGTTTATATGTAGTAAAGCAAGAAGGACAAGGCACCAAGTGGATCCCTTTTGGGTTGTGATGGCCCAAGTTGGTGTGGACTTTATTCGTCTTGCTTTCTTATAATAAAACGGGTTCGTGGGTGCTGTTGGCCCGGGGTCCGGATCGTTACAATATGGTATCAGAGCCATGCACCAGCAAGAAGTGCAGGATCTAAGTATCACACAAGGCAAAGTGTTACATTCATAGGGGATGGGAGCCACCTCTTGACCTATGGGGGGCCATCTCTAGATCCTTGCCTACCTAGTGGTTGCCCTTGGCGACGAGGACGTCGCCTCTGCAAGGGGAGTAGATTGTAATGCCCCTCCCAATAGTCCCACATCGAAAAATTGGGAGTTTGGTTGAGTGGTTTATATGTAGTAAAGCAAGAGGAATATGGCACCAATTGGATCCCTTTTGAACGGTGGTGGCCTAAGTTGTGTGAACCTTGTTCGTCTTGCTTTCTTGTAATGAAACAGGTTCATGGGTGCTACTAGCCCGGGGCCCGAGTCGTTACACTAAATTTACTAGATCTGCTGCTGTCCTCCAACAAGCCCCACCAGAGCAAACAGACCTAAATGCGGTTCGCTGCATGTTTGCCATGTGGTTCCCCTCTTCAAAAGCAATATGTGAACAACAATCGCACTTAATTAGGTTTATGTTGTAAAGCCCGAAAGTCAGATGTGATCTGCTTTTAGAGCTCAGCTAAACGATGTGGCTTGCTATCGTTGCAGAGATGCAAAGCATGCACGAGTGCATGAAAAAAATGTGAGTGGAAAAGATAAAAAGCTGGTCTGCAAACCAGCATGGAGATCCGAGCTGGCAGTGTGTGTAGAGAATTACTTTCCCTGAGATCTGACATAGTTCCTGGGTCCTGACCTGATGGACCCCAGTCACCCAACCTGAGCCATATGACGTTAAATTGAGTATGAACGTAGACCTGCTTCTTCTTGGCGTTGGTACAACAAGACCAAGATCAGGATGGCGAGGTCTTGACAATGGTCAGAGGGCCTGAGCCTGCTGTGCTCTGAAAAGTTTATGTTAGGCGATGAGAAGAGCATGGTAAGGGATCGGGGGAGGTTTGCCAAAGAAATATACGGAAATTGAGAGAGTAAAGATGGAATCTGAAAAAAAAAAAAAAACAGAAGTAGCAGGACTACAGGAATATGAGATACAAAATATTGCAATCTATTCCTCTCTTCTCAAATAGACAGTAGAAACTTGATCTAGAATAGGCATGGCTGATGACAATTTCTAAGAAGATGACAGATAAACAGCAGGATGTAAAAACCTTCACCTTGTATCATTGATCCAAAAGTAAGGCAACATCAATATATACTATACCTAGTGCAAAAACTGATAAATAAAAAAAAATGTTAACCTCCAGAATCGCACTGAGGCAAGAGACTCTTTCCAGTGATCCAATGTTCCCATGTCTTATCAGTCTATTTGCCATTAAAGTATAGAACCTCGATCAATAGAGCTTCAGGTATGCAATCTATTTAAGCTGCAAAAATTCTCTGTATCAATATCGGTGAAGTGCTTTATAAATTCTAGATTCGCAGATTTTAAATTATGTACACACGAGAACCTTTATCCATCACATAAACCATGAATTTACCACTAAACAAGCTTCATGCTGTTTCACAATATCAGGCTTACAGTTCCGTAACGAAGAACTACATCATGAATAAATTGGGTGACTCAAGCTGCAGCCAACTCTGGAACTGTTTGCTTTTCACTTCTGTCCATCTCACCATCAATGAACTCGGACAAAATAGTTCTGAATTCATCTCCAGAGAGAGTTTCCTTTCTAGCAACACATCAACCAAATGGTTCGATTATTCCTTATGTGAGTCTTTGCGATTTCGTAAGCTTCGTCAGTTATTGCTTTCACCGACTTGTCGATATCTTCTGCAAGTTTTTCAGACATTGAATTCCTGGCTAGCATTCTCAATACTAAATCACTGCTTTGCACTGCTGGATCGGTCAGTGCCGTTGGTCCAATCTCAGACATCCCAAACATAGTGACCATCTAGCAAGAAACACAAAACGTGAAAAAATAATAACAACGACTGCATCAGTTGTGAATATTTCTCTAATTTTGGAAAAGATGGACCATATTGTGACGAAATATGTACCTGTTCTCCAGCTGCACCAGTAGTGACTTCTGATTCACCAAATATTACTTCCTCTGCTGCGCGACCTCCAAGTCCTCCAACAATTCTGGCAAAGATTTGTTGCTTTGATATTAGAGTTGGGTCTTCAACTGGCAGGAACCAAGTAAGACCCCGAGCTTGCCCCCGGGGAATTAGAGTGACTTTTTGCACTGGGTCATGCCCAGCAGTGAGTGTCCTGAATGTGATAAATCAGTTAGGTCCCCAGAGTTGATTTATTCATACAAGCATTCAAGGTGATCATTGATATCTAATGGTTATACAACCGGCTTATGACTTTGTTGGTTATTTCATCAGCATTATTATGATCTAGATATGGACGTCCCAATAGTTTTTAGCCATCACATCCTGACATTATTTTAACATTATTTATCTTATTTATTTTTAGAGATGGCTCTTATTCTCATAGGTTTGCATGCCTGTTCTAAAGCCACTAAGTTTTTGATATTTGATCAGAATAAAGATCTTTTTTACTTTCTGTCGTATTACATGTTGTGTCAATGACTTTACACCCCTGTCAGCTTTAATGCTGCATTGCTTAGCCTGGACTTTCTAGGAATTTAGTCTCAGAAAAGTTGTCAAGAATGAGATACTGATATCATCCTATATGTAATCATTTGAACAAAAAAATCATATAGTTATGGAGTATCATAACTATATAGATACTGATATTTCAACATCTTGTTATTATTACAAGTAACTAGCATTTATGATGCATGTAAAGAGTTGAAGAGAGATGGTTAGTGGAACTTAGAATTTAGGAGATCACCATTCTAGTGCTCTACATAAATACTGCTCACAAGGATTTTGATATGATATATGGATATATGATGAAAATACCAACCAAACAACCAAAGAAAGAAAAAGATTGTTATTTCTTAATGGTGTTCCTGGTTTTGTTATATGGTACTAGTTTTTTATTATCAAACAAGGCATGAGGTTCGCAGTTGCAGAACCCAGCCTCATGTGCCCATTGCTAAGAGCTCTTGTTATTCCAAGGTTGGTCATTTTTATCTTTACATGGACCATCATTTCAACATTGTGTGTTATTGTTAGTAATTTCTTAGTTTGCTTAGGTATTTGACTGGAAGTGGTATATAACCGTGTTTAACGGAGAGTACCTTCGGATGTTGAGGCAATTTAGATTTAGTGTAGTTCTGCCAAGTATTTGCTATATGGTGTTTATAAATTCAAACTTAATATATTTTTTCTATGTAAGCCTAAAGGAATAAATTTATAGCAATACTTAATATGTTTTTTTCAATGTAAGCCTAAAGAAATAAATTTATAGCAATACAAAGTATTGACTGTAAGCGCGTTTGGAAAGCTAGAAAATAGTGGCATTTTAGATGACCTTCTTTCATCTCAAATGACTGAATAAGCAAACCTTTTTGTCTTTTTATTTCAAGAATGTGGTGGTAATGCCACTCTTTATGTTTGAGCTTGGAACCTCTCCCTTTAGCATGACTGCATGAGTAGGAGCCCAAGTCTCATTGGCATTGACAAAGACTCATTAATTAGCATTGTTCCTTAACCTACATGTATCACGAAGGAACAGAGAGAAGTAGCATAACGTGTGACATATAGGCTAAGACTAAAGGTGGTGTTGGGTTGTGGGAAAGTTTGGGACTCACGCACAAATGGCATGCCCAATCTCATGGTAAGCCACAAGCATCTTGCTTTTCCCATCTGTCATCTTGGTTCCTTCCAATCCCGCAACAATCCGATCTATTGAATCATCAATCTCTTTCACTGTTATTTTAACTTTGCCTCTTCTTCCTGCAAGAATAGCTGCTTCATTCATCAGGTTTGCTAGGTCTGCACCACTAAACCCTGGTGTTCTCATGGCTATGAGAGTGAGAGAGATATCCTTGTCAAGCTTTTTGTTACTGCTATGGACCTTCAGTATTTCTTCCCTCCCTCTAACATCAGGCAGTCCGACTGTTACCTGGCAAAAGATAAGTGCTACACATTATATTTCTGAAAACTAAGATTTTGTTTATAATTGCTGGATCCCTATTAAAAATATTCATTATCACCTTTAGAAATGTTAACATTGGTATTAATAAATGATGAAGTTGCTGTTCTAGTTTAACAGATACAATAACATGTCATTAGTAACTAGCTGGTTCCTAATTAAGTCATCCGCTCAGTTGAAGTTAAACAGGATACAGTAGCATAAATTATCACGAATTTGCTATCTAGTTTAAGTAGACTGATACTTTTTTATCTCATGATAATTTGTAACATTTTATAATGTTCCCCACAATTTTTACTAGAGTGTGAGATTTGTGCAGTAAACATTGCAATTCAACAATTTATTCTCCATATATGATCCACTTAGTAGTAACACATTAATGATCTAGATGATTCTTTTTTCTTTTTCTTTTTTTTTTTGATGGGAAAATGGAGAAGTCAGGAACTTCCCATCAATTATTATTGGAGAAGATGATTCATATTCTTAAATATAAATGATCATCCAGTGCAAACTGCATCCTTTATCCCATGCAACCAAATGTTGTGATGCTTAATGAAATTTTTTCCTTATCTTCTTCTACATCATGCTATCATTGCTGATAATGTTATGCTTTCTAAAGTTTTTAGTTGTAATGTCTCCATGAATTCTGTTGCTAGGGGAGAAGAACTTGGTCAAAATAACTTAGTAATGTGCTTGGCTTAGTGAATCTTTGGTTTTCTTGACTGATTAAAGCAGCTGGAACAAGAAGTATTAGTTCCTTACCTGTCTATCAAATCTTCCTGGTCTCAGCAAAGCTGAATCAAGAATTTCTGGTCATAATAACTCCACTGTCACCACTGAAACCATCCATTTCAGTCAGCAGTTGGTTCAATGTTTGTTCTCTTTCATCATTTCCTCCTCCAATTCCAGTCCCTCTTTGTCTTCCTACTGCATCAATCTCATCAACGAAGACCAGACATGGAGAATTCGCTTTGGCCTTATTAAACAAATCTCTGACTCTTGAAGCCCCTACGCCCACGAACATTTCAATGAACTCTGAACCGGACAAGGAGAAGAAGGGAACCTGTAACCCCCCATAAATTATCATGGGGGATCGTAACTCTTAGTAATTACTTCTGGGGACACCTGGCATCCCGGAAAAAACCTTCTTGACGTTTAGACTTTTGACATGACTTGACGATTGAATGCCCGATCTCTTTACCTGACCAAAGCATTGCACTGGGGGATTATTTATATGATGGAGGGGGACTCCCTCCATCATCCTGGCACTTCATCCATCAGGTAAATTCCCTAGCTTCTAGAGAGAGAGAGAGAGAGAGAGTAAGAGAGAGAAAGAGATAGGGAGAGAGAGAGAGAGAAAGAGCGAAGAGAGAGAGACAGCGGGAGAGAGAGAAAGCAAGCGGGAGAGAAAGAAAGAGGAAGCGAGCGGGAGAGAGCGGGAGAGAGAGAGAACCAGAGAGATCGCAAGCCGGCCGATCCCCTTGGTTCAGGCCCGGCGGCGTGCTCGCCGCCGCGCCGGGCCTGAGATCTGGCCGACGATTCCGCCGGCGCCGGAGGAGGCGTCCGGCGGGGTGGTGGAGAGAGAGAGAGAGAGGGCCAATTGGCCCTCCTCTCGCGGTGGCGGAAGCCGGTTCGGCTTCCGTCGGTTGGTTCGGGCCCGGCGGCGTGCTCGCCGCCTCGCCGGGCCCGATCGTTGGCCTGTCGCCTCCACCGGCGCCGGGCGTGCGTCCGGTGGAGGTCCGGCCGGCCAAGGTGGCCGGCCGTGCCGCCGGCACAGCTCCGTGCCGCGCGGGGAGTGGAGATGCTGAGGGAAATTGAGGGAGAGGGAGAAGGTTTGGCGGCCGGCCGCGGCGGCGGCCGGCTCTGGCCCGGCCACCGGCGGCCGGGCCGCCCTCAATTTGGCCGGCGGCGGCCCCGGCCGCCGGCCATGTTCCCGTCCCCTGTTCGGTGAAACAGGGGATCGGGAGGGATAAGAGTTGAACCGGGCCGGCTGGGCCGGCCGGTTCAGGCCTTTTGGGCCGTGCTGTGAGCCATTTTGGGCTGGTTTTTGGGCCCTGTAACGGGCCAAAAAATATAAAATAATATGGTTGGAATCTAGGTTGAATCTAGTTTCTGGGGATGATTTTACTTCCCCATTTGAGTGAGTATGGTGAGAGATATTCGAGTCCGAAGTTGGGCCCGTGGATTGGTCAGGGTAGAGTCTTAGGAATCATTTCATTATCCAGATTTTAATCAATTAATTGTGTAGGTACCCCGACATCTGATTAGTTGATATATCTGTTGGATTGCGTGCGGAGGTAAGTAAGCCAGTTATCAGTTTATTAAATAATTTATTTCAGGATATGCGTAGTTAAATTGTGAATTGTGATATGAAGAATTGTTATTGGCTAAATTGTAAGTAGATGAATACATGGCTGTTTATGTGCTATGATTTATGTGGAGATGCTATGCATGAGAATGCAGTTAGTATGACATTGATGTGATATATTACATGCAATTGTTCAGTAAGTATAATCCACTGTTTTGCTACATGATTGATGTATTGATGTATTGATGTTGATGTGATGTGAGGTACTGTTATGTGTCGCCGCGGCTCTCCTTTATCTGTCATACCACACCACTCTAGAGGATGTGTTTTGATGACTATTGCCACGCACCTACACATCTAGAGGATGTGCTCAGAGGAGGCATTGCTGGCCGTGGGACACATATCTATATGTGCCGCCGCGGTTCACCTTTGTTAGGATTGCTTTGAGGTGGCACCACACATATAGAGTATGTGTTCTGGTGGACCATGATATTGAGATATTGCAGGGCCGTGGGTCACATTTACAGTTACCATTGAGAGTATAAACAGTGGGTTTACTTATATAGTATAATTGAGCGGTTATGGATGCAAATGATTGGTATTATATTCATAAGTGCCGCCGCGGTTCTCCTTTGCTATGGCCATACACATCTAGAGGATGTGCTCAGATGAGGCATTGCAGGGCCGTGGGACACGCATGATATAATACTTACATTGCATAATGGAGTGATTGTGAATGCAAAAGAATGAATTATATTGATATGTGCCGCCGCGGTCTCCTTTGTTATGGGGCATTGCAGGGCCGTGGGACACATATAATATAATATGACAATGAATTGTTTATATGCACTGATAATTTGCTATGATATAATACAACAATGATGAGTGCAAATGATTTGAATTATATTTATATGTGCCGCCGCGGCTCTCCTTTGTTATGGGGCATTGCAGGGCCGTGGGACACATATGATATAATATAACAATGATGGGTTTACTTACATTGCATGTTTGAGTAATTGAAATGTTTAAGCATGCAAATCATTATATGCTTATTGATTATCATGCTATGATTTGACTGCATAACATGGTTTACTTACTGAGTGTAATCTCATAAAATATTATAATGTTTTTGCTACAGGACCATGAGATTTGAGAATAACATGTTGGAGTGATGGACCTCAACTCAAATAAAATATAGATTTTTGTTTTATTGCTATACCAGTGTATTTATGTGTAGGGCTTGATGCCCAGACTATATTATTGTGGTGTGTAAGGAACCATAGGTTCGTTGGAGCTTCTATTTAAAATAAGTGGATTCATATGTTGATGTAACCCCAGTAATGCTTATGTGTAGGGCTTGTAGCCCAAATCTTTAGTTATGGATTGTATTAAAGTCATGGACTTGAATGATATATAGGTTGTTGCTTTTCTTGAATTCAGTGTCATGTTTCGGGACGCCTTGCGTGCCCGGCACGCGGCGGGTTGTCACCCTAGCTCAAAAATTTTGGGTCTGGGGCGTGACAGCTTTTATGGTATCAGAGCTTAGGTTATGACCCTAGGGACAGACATATTGACATGATAGGTACTTATGACTCTAGGGACACGGACATATTGACATGATAACAGGTAGAGAACTTATGACCCTAGGGACACAGACATATTGACATGATAACATGTAGAGAACATATTTTGATGACATTATACTTAGAGTCACCTGACACATTAATTATGATGATATTAACCACATCTAATTTACAGGAATAGTTATGGCTCGCCATACTAGGAGCCAACAGTATGAGGAGGACTCTCTGGCCGGTAATGCTGATCAGCCGGTGGGTCAAGGAACTACTGGAGGTATGGCCCCTGCCAACCCAGTAGGACTGAGCACCAGCGATTCCAGTCCGAGATGCTTCAAGCTCTCTGGGTATGGCGCAGTCTATGCAGGACATGCAGCATCAGAGTGCGCAGCGGAAGCGTGGTGGGCCCATAACCCACAGGACCCAGGTTATGACCTTAGGGACATATGCATAATGACACTCTAGGCAAAATACTTGGATGACATTGAGACAATTATGACTTTCAAGGAATTTCATGAATTATGCTTTGGAAGCTTGAAATTTAAAGTTTATCAAGATATTAATTGAATTACAAATTGATAGGGATTAAGAATGAACCATCGCAAGCCAATGATATGTGAGACTCCCAAGCTGGTGACCTTGACCAATGGGGAGGCCAAGGGACTTCTAGAAGTTTTAGCTCCTTTAAACTTGTTGGAAATGATTCGTAGCAGTTTCAGACCTTTAAATAATATGAGAGATAAATTTTAATTGGATATGCATGATCAAATATTTGATAGTAGAAAGTGAAAGATTTTGGCAATAATGAGAATAAGATAAACTCCACTGATAAAGAATTTCATGAAATTTTCATCTATCAATAGATTTCTAAATCAAGATATCTGTTCATTAAGTTATTATGCCTTTCTTCATGATTCCTATGTCGATATCTTTCTCCAGGATGGATAAATTATCAATCAGTCATGAGTGGCATATCTATTTTCAAGGAAAAAGAGGGAGATGATTTTATCAATTATGGATTATGGTTAAGGATACATGTTATATCACTTTCAAGTCATGATGAGATCACTATAATTTTCTAATTATGTCTTTTGGATGGTAAGTGCATTTTCAATCTTAATTGATCTTATAAGTCATGAATCCATCTGAGCTAGATCAGTGAGGTCACTTTGAGATATTCGAAGGGTTTGAATTAGTTGGTCATGTTATGGAATGAGACATTTCATAATCTATAGATGATTTTGATAGTCATTGGTAACAAATAATCAACTCATGGATTTGAATCATTTAAATTATATATTCATTGAGATAAACTGACCTATTTAAAGAGAAATTGATTGGTTATGGTGGTATTATTGATAAATATGAAGAAAATTAATTATACTGATGATTATGATGACACTATTATTCAAAGAATGAATTTTAATTACGATAATTATGAAAGATATCTTAAATGATTGGCATAATGTTCATTGATGTTAGCTTGAAGTATTCAAGAGTGAAACCAAGTATATTATGATGATTGATATAAGTGTCGTAATGATTAATGGTACATTCAACTATTCAAGAGTTGAGAGAGCATTGAAAGAAATTATCTTATATCTAATTCACAAGAATTTCGAACTGTCTTATCAAGGAATTGAGAGTACCTGATATGTTGCTAACCTTAAGTATGGAAGACATTATACATGTGGTGGACTCTATGGTATTTATGATGTTTGTGTTGTGAGAAGTTAAGATGGCATGAAAGAAATATTTCTTAAGGAATTTAATTTAATTTGGTAGAAAGATCAAAATTATTGTTGAAGTTGGATACATTTGGGTACTTAGGAATGAAATAAAAATTTGCTAGTGAGCATCTATAATAATTCATGAATATTTAATTTCAAGGATGAAATTTTAGTGGGATAAGATGTTAATATTTGTTTCTGGTTTAGTAGTAAAATGAGTAAATTGAATTGGTATTCATTTATCTCACTCTTCTAATTCGATGATGTAATCATAGAGCTTAGTGGGTTAAGCTGAATTCAGTCCAACCTTCCACCCTCAAGTAATAGACAACTGCAGAAACCAATAAGATTTTAGATGTTATACTGTGAGCCTGTGTAATGGATTTAAAGGTGCTTGGTATTGTTCTTACCCTTAATGAAATTGCTTATTTATTGATTACCAAGCCAATATTCAAATGGATTCATTTTGTTGTCTATGATATAAGGTGTAAATTTTATTGAGATGAAGTGTGAGAGAGAAAATTTTGATTACTGAGCTGGTTTAACAAATATGAGAAAGTATCAAAGCAGCTTCATGTAGCTCAGAGTTAATAGAAAAGTTATGTTGATGTTAAATAGAAAGATTTGAAATTTCAGGTTGAAAATCATTTGGAAATTTTACTAACTAATGATATGATGAGATTTGTGTTTAGAGGTGAATTGAGTCCTCAATTTATTGGGCTATTTGAGATGTTGATCAAGGAATAGGAGGTGGCTTATAGCTTAGCACTGTCTTCATTACTCTTTGGGGTGTTCAATGTGTTTCATACCTTTATGGCTGAGGAGGTGTATTTCAAAACCCTGTTATGTGTTAGAACTTGAACCAATTTAGCTTAAGAAAGAATTGACCTATGATGATCATCTTGTGCACATTGTGGACCGCAAGGATTAAGTTTTGAGATGGTGTAGTACTCCTTATGTCGAAGTTCTAAGGAGAAAATGAAAAAGAAACATCCACAATTATTTGTATCTTATTACAGATCAACGATGTATCGATGACGGTGACTTTTGAATGAAATTTAACTGATTATTAGATAGAAAATTGTATTTGTATTCCATTGGATGTATATCAAATTTCGAGGACGAAATTTTTATAAGGGGGGGAGAATGTAACCCCCCATAAATTATCATGGGGGATCGTAACTCTTAGTAATTACTTCTGGGGACACCTGGCATCCCGGAAAAAACCTTCTTGACGTTTAGACTTTTGACATGACTTGACGATTGAATGCCCGATCTCTTTACCTGACCAAAGCGTTGCACTGGGGGATTATTTATATGATGGAGGGGGACTCCCTCCATCATCCTGGCACTTCATCCATCAGGTAAATTCCCTGGCTTCTAGAGAGAGAGAGAGAGAGAGAGAGCGTAAGAGAGAGAAAGAGATAGGGAGAGAGAGAGAGAAAGAGCGAACGTAAGAGAGAGAGACAGCGAGAGAGAAAGCAAGCGGGAGAGAAAGAAAGAGGAAGCGAGCGGGAGAGAGCGGGAGAGAGAGAACCAGAGAGATCGCAAGCCGGCCGATCCCCTTGGTTCAGGCCCGGCGGCGTGCTCGCCGCCGCGCCGGGCCTGAGATCTGGCCGACGACTCCGCCGGCGCCGGAGGAGGCGTCCGGCGGGGTGGTGGTGGAGAGAGAGAGAGAGAGAGGGCCAATTGGCCCTCCTCTCGCGCGGTGGCATTCGGTTGGTTCGGGCCCGGCGGCGTGCTCGCCGCCTCGCCGGGCCCGATCGTTGGCCTGTCGCCTCCACCGGCGCCGGGCGTGCGTCCGGTGGAGGTCCGGCCGGCCAAGGTGGCCGGCCGTGCCGCCGGCACAGCTCCGTGCCGCGCGGGTGAGTGGATGATGCTGAGGGAAATTGAGGGAGAGGAGAAGGTTTGGCGGCCGGCTCTGGCCCGGCCACCGGCGGCCGGGCCGCCCTCAATTTGGCCGGTGGCCGCCGGCCACGTTCCCGTCCCCTGTTCGGTGAAACAGGGGATCGGGAGGGATAAGGTTGAACCGGGCCGGCTGGGCCGGCCGGTTCAGGCCTTTTGGGCCGTGCTGTGAGCCATTTTGGGCTGGTTTTTGGGCCCTGTAACGGGCCAAAAATATAAAATAATTATATGGATTGGAATCTAGGTTGAATTCTAGTTTCTGGGGATTTTTACTTCCCCATTTGAGTGAGTATGGTGAGAGATATTCGAGTCCGAAGTTGGGCCCGTGGATTGGTCAGGGTAGAGTCTTAGGAATCATTTCATTATCCAGATTTTAATCAATTAATTGTGTAGGTACCCCGACATCTGATTAGTTGATATATCTGTTGGATTGCGTGCGGAGGTAAGTAAGCCAGTTATCAGTTTATTAAATAATTTATTTCAGGATATGCGTAGTTAAATTGTGAATTGTGATATGAAGAATTGTTATTGGCTAAATTGTAAGTAGATGAATACATGGCTGTTTATGTGCTATGATTTCGTGTGGAGATGCTATGCATGAGAAATGCAGTTAGTATGACATTGATGTGATATATTACATGCAATTGTTCAGTAAGTATAATCCACTGTTTTGCTACATGATTGTATTGATGTATTGATGTATGATGTGAGGTACTGTTATGTTCGCTGCGGCTCACCTTTGCTCTGTCATACCACACCACATCTAGAGGATGTTTTGATGACTATTGCCACGCACCTACACATCTAGAGGATGTGCTCAGAGGAGGCATTGCTGGCCGTTGGACACATATCTATATGTGCCACCGCGGTTCACCTTTGTTAGGATTGCTTTGAGGTGGCACCACACATATAGAGTATGTGTTCTGGTGGACCATGATATTGAGATATTGCTGGGCCGTGGGTCACATTTACAGTTACCATTGAGAGTATAAACAGTGGGTTTACTTATATAGTATAATTGAGCGGTTATGGATGCAAATGATTGGTATTATATTCATAAGTGCCGCCGCGGTTCTCCTTTGCTATGGCCATACACATCTAGAGGATGTGCTCAGATGAGGCATTGCAGGGCCGTGGGACACGCATGATATAATACTTACATTGCATAATGGAGTGATTGTGAATGCAAAAGAATGAATTATATTGATATGTGCCGCCGCGGTTCTCCTTTGTTAGGGCATGTAGAGGCCACACATCTAGAGGATGTGCTCAGATGAGGCATTGCAGGGCCGTGGGACACATATAATATAATATGACAATGAATTGTTTATATGCACTGATAATTTGCTATGATATAATATAACAATGATGAGTACAAATGATTTGAATTATATTTATATGTGCCGCCGCGGCTCTCCTTTGTTATGGGGCATTGCAGGGCCGTGGGACACATATGATATAATATAACAATGATGGGTTTACTTACATGGCATGTTTGAGTAATTGAACAATGTTTAAGCATGCAAATCATCCATGTGTTTATTGATTATCATGCTATGATTTGACTGCATAACATGGTTTACTTACTGAGTGTAATCTCATAAAAATATTATAATGTTTTTGCTACAGGACCATGAGATTTGAGAATAACATGTTGGAGTGATGGACCTCAACTCAAATAAAATATAGATTTTGTTTTATTGCTATACCAGTGTATTTATGTGTAGGGCTTGATGCCCAGACTATATTATTGTGGTGTGTAAGGAACCATAGGTTCGTTGGAGCTTCTATTTAAAATAAAGTGGATTCATATGTTGATGTAACCCCAGTAATGCTTATGTGTAGGGCTTGTAGCCCAAATCTTTAGTTATGGATTGTATTAAAGTCATGGACTTGAATGATATATAGGTTGTTGCTTTTCTTGAATTCAGTGTCATGTTTCGGGACGCCTTGCGTGCCCGGCACGCGGCGGGTTGTCACCCTAGCTCAAAATTTTGGGTCTGGGGCGTGACAGAACCCTGCCTCCCCTACTATGGCCTTAGCCAGTAAAGTCTTTCCAGTTCCAGGTGGACCAACTAAGAGAACACCCTTTGGGATCCTTGCTCCCACAGCGGCAAATTTCTCTGGGGACTTCAGGAACTCAACAATCTCTTTGAAGTCTTGCTTTGCTTCATCAACACCAGCTACGTCATCAAATGTGATTCCTGTGTTGGTTCCATCCGAAACTTCGCTTTAGACCTGTCCAGAGTTCAATCATTGATGAATCTATAGTAAACCAATTTACAGACTACAGAAATCTAATTCAGCACTAAAAGATCCTAGTGGCTACGCTAATATCAACTGGCCGTTAAGTATTAACCTTATGAAACTTTCTTTTTGTTTTTTTCTGGACTAGTAAATTGTGTTCTTGGACATTACCTTCCCAGGCCGAAAGGCAAGTTGGGGCCATATCTAATTCAGCACTAAAATTGAGTCGCAGATGTGTAGGCTAAGATGTTCCTTCATCTATGCTCTTCATCCTTAATTATCTCTGTGCAAGGCTCTAGATCAAATCAATGCATCCATTTGGCCAAAACAAGGGCGCGAGGCCAGGGACTTCTAAGGATGCCATGAAATGGACAGTTTGAATCTTATCAAAAAAAAAAAAAAAACAACTGTATTTTATATGGAAATGGGGAGATTGTGGAACATTTTAACTTATAAGGGAAATTCTTTGGATTATAACTCGATGTTTCGAGGAGTTTCGATCAGTTCTGGACCGTCACATTCTTGCTGAGAGTTATCGTCTCTCCATGAAAGATCTAGAGAGTCGTTGATGCGTGCATGTAGAATGAGCTAAATTGTGGGGGGGTACTGTTCTGGCTCATTTGTGGGTGGTTTGCGGTCCATTTGGAAGTGGTCTTTTTCTACCAAGTTGACGTGAAGTAATTTTATTGTCATTTGAACTCACAGGTGGGTGAGTAGCATCCATCCGTTTGATTTATAATCTGTCCCTTTTCCCTCCGTCATAAACTGCTAACTTGGATTGTGGACTTCATTTGTGGTTTCAAAGATTTGAGGCCCCAGTCAGAGAGTAAAGATTTGTGCCGTATTGAAACTTAAGGATCTGAAGCAACAGCCAGAGAGTAACGAATGTGCCAGGGAGTCTTCTCTGAACAATGGGGTTTTGACTTCTAATCCATTCTCCTCTCTTGAGGTGGAGGTGGGAGATGAAGGTTGCATGGACTGCAGGGATGGGTTCCCGGGTTCCTTGAAGCGGGCCCGACCTGAGGTGTCAATGTCTCCTAGGTCGAATCCTAAATCGGTTCTCCGGAAGGAAAAAGGAAAGGCCTCAGTGATTAAAAAAGGGGGGGTCGCTGCTCCTTCCCGAATCGGACTTGTTCTACCCCTATCCGGCCAGATCGGTGATTTGATCGGTCAAGGGGGCAGCCTATCCAGGATTCTGGGCCTACAGCTATGTGTTTGACGGAAGTCCTGTAGGCCAGGATCCTAGCTCCGTATTATCTGGTTCTTCTGTGGAGATGGATGGGCCCCTGGGCTGTTCAGATCCTCAGTCTGATGTTTCCCCTCCGTTGGCAGGGGTATTGCTGATAGCATTATGTCGGAGGACCATGGAGGGGTCCTAACTTCTCCTAGTCTGTAAATGAAGATCCTTCTGTGGAATGTTAGAGGTGCTCGAAAGCCATCTTTCGTTCCTCTTTTGGAAGATTGTTGCAGCTGCATAAGTTTGATATATGTGTCCTTTTGGAAACGAGACTATCGGGTGAGAGTCTGGCTCGGTTTCGTAAGCAAATGGCCCGATCATGGTCCTCGTATGCCGTGGAGGCTGAAGGGTTGTCTGGAGGTATGCTGGCTCTTTGGCGTTCCACTGCGGTTACGATTGATGCTTTCCATCAGTGTAATCAGCAGATAAGTATGATTGTCTCTGAAGGTGCTTCTGAGCCTTGGCTATTATCGGCAGTCTACGCCAGTACGGACTATAGGGAGAGAAGGTCTCTTTGGTCTGAACTTCGATCCCTTCTTGACCAAGGTATTCCTTCTGTTATTGCTGGGATTTCAATTGCATTACGGAGCCTAGTGAGAAACGAGGGGGCAGACGAGTTACTGGCTCTGCTGACATAACTGAATTCAGATCTTTCATTGATTCTGCTGGATTGATGGATTTGGGATACTCTGGTCCCCAATTCACCTGGTGTAATAATCGGCAGGGTTCAGCTCGTGTTTGGGAGAGGCTGGATAGAGCAATGGCTTCAGCTCAGTGGCTTCATTTGTTCCCTGCGGTTACTGTCTCTCATCTTCCTCGAATTGCTTCTGATCACTGCCCTATTTGATTTCTACGGAGATTGGTCAGCATCAGCGCAAGCAGTTCAGATTTGAGCAGTTTTGGTCTGCCCATTCAGCTGCTCGTGCTATTATTCATCACATCTGGCATCTCCCGGTCAGGGGTAATGCGGTTTATCGTTTATCTCGCCGTCTGAAGATGACCAGGCATAGATTATCCAGATGGAGTAGAGTGGAGTTGGGGATTTGGTCAGACATATTGAACAGACTGAAAGCGATATTAGCGCTCTTCAGGCTAAGGAAGATCAGGACGGTGTTTGCAGGCCTCGGACCTCTCTTCTCTTCGGGATAAGCTTGCTCAGCATCATTCTCTTCTTCGTCAGCAGGAGGTTTATTGGTGGCAGCGATCCAGGGCTCAGTGGATTTGTGATGGTGATCGTAATACTAGATTTTTCCATCAGGCAACCCTGAAGCGGCGTGCTGCCAATAGGATTCGGAGATTAGTTGATGATGAGGGCAACTCTCAGGAGGATTCCCAATCTATTAGGGAGATGATTCTTCACTTTTTCCAGTCTAGATGGACTGATTCTTCTGGTGCGGGAGGGCCTGTTACTCCGGCTTCTGATTCTGTGAAAGTCTCTTCAGTAGATAACAGTATGTTGGCCAGATCTATTTCTGCGGATGAGATTAGGGCGGCCCTTTGGGACCTTGGCCCAGATAAGGCCCCTGGCCTGATGGGTTTCCGCCTTTCTTTTATCGTCATTATTGGGACATTGTGGGTCAGGAGGTGGTTTTGGCAATTCAGTCTGTTTTCCTGGCTAAACAAATTCCAGCGGAATGGAATCAGACCTTTATTTCTCTGGTGCCTAAGCGTCCTGATGCCTCCCTTCCTCAGCATTTTCGGCCCATCAGTCTATGCACTACGCTCTATAAGGTCTGTGCTAGGCTTTTGGCTCGCCGGCTTGCTCTGGTGATCCCTCGCCTAATTTCTGCGGAACAAGGGGCGTTTATTAGAGGGCGTTCTATTTCTGATAACATTCTCATTGCCCAGGAATTTATGTTTGATTTACAGAGAGCTTCGGCCAGGAGAAGTCTAATGGCTGTTAAACTTGATATGGAGAGAGCCTATGACAGACTGAATTGGGCCTTTTTGCGTCGCTCTCTTATTGAGTTTGGAATTGATGACTTGTTCATTGAGTGGATATGGCATGCATTCAGACGCCATCCTTCTCCATAATTATTAATGGTAGTTCGACCAGATTCTTTCACTCTACCGTGGGGATCCGGCAGGGCTGCCCTTTGTCCCCTTGCTGTTTATTCTTGCTGTGGATGATTTGTCTCGGGCTTTCCATCAGGCGCAGAGAGATCGGAGTATTGTCCCTTATTTGGCTGGAGCGGAGGGCCCCTTAGTATCTCATCTCCTGTTTGCGGATGACTGCATTCTACTGGGCCAGGCTTCTATTGTTAATGCGTCGTCTTTCTATTCTATTATCCAGAGATATTGTCAGGCTTCAGGCCAGAAGGTTAATTTTCTAAAATCCACTTTATGTTTCAGCCCGAAGACTCCTAGAGCTATCAGGGAAGCCATTATTTCTTTATCAGGAATTTCTACTCAGGCAGACAGATTGATGTATTTGGGGATTCCTATCACAGGAAGGCGTCCCCGTTGTTCTGATTTCAGCGAGCTTGAGAGGAGGATTCATCAGCGTATGGAGGGGTGGCAGGTTACGGGCCTCTCGATGATGGCCAGGATTATTATCATACGCTCGGTCCTCTCCTCCCTTCCCATGTATCTTCTGTCTAATTCTATTATTCCTATTACTTGTCTTAAGAGGATTGAGAGAAGCTTCCGTGATTTTCTATGGGCTTCTACGCAAGAAGGTCATGGTATGCATCTTTTATCTTGGGAAACTGTTTGCATGCCTATCCAAGATGGAGGTCTTGGGATTCAGTCTCTGATTGTTAGAAGGGATGCCCTCCTGGCCAGACATGCTTCTAGATTCCTTCTGGAGCCGCACTGTCTATGGAGTACTATTATGCGTTCTAGGTATGGTGGCTGGGTGCCGGATTCTTATATCAGGCCTCCACGTGGTTGCTCCTCCTTTTGGAAGGAAGTTTGCAGATTTGGTCAGGCTATCAGGGGTAATGTTACGTGTATGATGGGAGATGGATCATCTATAGATGTTATTCAGGATACTTGGTTTTCGGATATTCCTCTCTCACGATGGCCCTCTTTTATAAGCATTGACATCCCTTATAACCTTAGGGTTAAGGATCTGATTTCTTCTGATCCCCCTGCCTGGCATATCCCCTCTGTGACCCGTTTCTTTGGGTTGGAGCTTTCCAGACGTATTCTGCTGATGCCCATTATCCCTGGTTGCTCTTCTGACTCCAGATTGTGGCAGAAATCTTGTGTCTCTAGGGCTCCAATCAAGGATTTGATGATGATTTTCAGGCCGGAGTCCCAGTGTTCGATTGATTCTGATTGGATTTGGAAGCTTCCCACCCTCCCCAGAGTGCAGCTATTTATGTGGAAGCTTCTGTGGAATTGCCTTCCCACTTGTCTTCTTCTTTCTAGAAGAGGTCTGGCGATTCATCCGTGCTGTCCGATTTGTAGGGAGGAGGACGAATCCTCTGATCATGCTATCTTTACCTGCCCCAGGGTGAGTTGGTTATGGCAGAGGGCTGGTTATTCTGTAAGGAGGGACGATCAGGGTTCTCCTCGTTCCTCTTTCTTTCGGGATATTCGTAGAGCTTCACAGAGGTGCAGATGTTGGATTGCCACGGCTTATCATATATGGTTATCGAGAAACCAGATTCTCTTTACGGACGATTCTGTGTCTTCTTTCAGAATTATGAGGAAAATCAGTTCTTTGGTCATGGACTGTGCTCGGGTTGGTTCTGATGTCTCTGGCCTCTGGGGATCCCCTGCTGCTTCGGCAGCGAACCGTCATTCGGTGCTTATCTCTTGGGATCCCCCTCCTCCAGGGTTCGTCAAAATCAATTTTGATGGCAGTGTTCGTGGCAGAGCGGCTGGTTCTGGATTCCTTGTCCGTGACCCTCAGGGTGAGCTTCTGGGAGCGGGAGGTTTTGGATCCATTGACTCCTCTGTCTTGATGTCTGAGCTGTATGCAGCGTGGGCGGGCATTTCTTATGCTGTCAGGACTCTACAGGCCCATAGGATTGTCATTGAGGGTGATTCCTTGGCGGTTATTTCCTGGTTGCAGAAGGAGAACTGCCATTCTGATCCTACTAACCCTATTCTGACAGACATTCGCTTCATCCTTTCCAAGGTCGTCTGTACCCGGATTCGCCATATTTATCGAGAAGCCAATTCGGCGGCGGACTGGGTAGCGTCCTTTGTGGCCCAGCATGATGGATCGTGGTATTGGATGCCGAACGATCCCTGTCCATCTATGCTACAGCAATTTTTGTATTCAGACCTTTCTGGACTGACTCGCACTAGGTTAGTGTGATCGCCCGCCGTTGTACCAAAAAAAAAAAAAAAAAAAAAAAAGATTTGAGGCGATGCTTTAAAAAAAAAAAAAAAGAGAATTTTGAGGTGGAGGATAATTATCTGGGCAGCCATTCCCAAAAATTGGCCCATGGCGATCAGACACTAGATTGCGTGTGGGAAGGATCAATCAACCCCCTTGTGCCATATGGCTTTCCTTGATCTCAAAGAAGACTGGTATTTTAGCTCACCATCAGCCAACTCTCTATTCTTTTAGTATCATATCTCTATTTATAAAAAGACCATGCTGCCTTAGTTCATACATAACCAAAATTTATCTAATCAGTTTGCTAGAAGAAAAAGTCTTTCTACACCATCTCTATGTAGGATGGCTTGCATCCGATGTGATGATTTGCCTATGCCGAAAGGTTGCTCGTGGGTCCCGTAACATAGACATGTGAGCTCATGCATGGGTGAATCATCGTATTTGATGCAGACCATTCTACATAAGAGATGGTGTGTAAAGATTTTTCTTGCTAGAAAAGAGAGAGAGATATATATATATATATATATATAGCTTTGAAAAAGTCTTCCTGCATCGAAAACGGTGCAGGAAGACTGCACCGGCGCGCGGCATTGGCCGCGTGCCCGTACGGCCGCGCGTGTGAAGTGCGACACGCGCGTTCGTACGGGGCTGCGCGCCGGTGCGCGACTTAGTGCACCAGGGGCGGTGCACTAAATCGTTTTCTATAGCTTTTTGCCAACCAAAGAATCGGCCATTTTTGGGCCGATGTGGACAACTACAAACCCACGTATGGACCAAGGCCGGTGTAAGAAACCTTTTCATTTTTCAACGTTGAAAAGTCTTTTGCGCACCGCGCGCGGTGATTGGCCGCGCGGTTCGCAAAGACTCTTCCTTCAACGTTTCAGGGGATGGACTCAAAAGCCATTGGGGTGTAGTACTTGGGTTAAGGAAAATGCTCAAGGGTCTCTCATTACAGTGGGAAAACTCTGTCCAGTCTTGCGGCCCGACCTTCCAAGCTCGGAATAAACAAATCTTGACGTATCAAACCAACGGAACCTCATGTTCAGATTCAAGATGTACATTGGAATGACCGAACGCCAAATTTATGTGAAAAATATCAACATTGATAATTCACAACTCCTTGACATTCATTTAGCTTATTGTTTTCATGATATGGCTCCTAGTCTTGTGATAAGCCAATACAGTAACCAATATATGTCAATACGAATTCTTTAACCTGTGCCCATGGTTATAGGTTTTGAGGCAAACATTCAAATCTTTTGTCTTACAGTCACCTAAGATGACATTGTACGCTGGAGCAAGCGATGGCCAACAAACCTCATTTGGTCTCTCTCCTGCTTCTCTTAGTTTTGACCCTTTTCAATGCTTTATCAGCAGCCCAAAACTTCGACTTCCTCTGCTCTGCTTAACAAACGCGTTTCTTCCAACCCACGCTCCTTTATTTTAATGACAGATTTGGGAGAAAGGCCACCCTCAAACATGCACGCACGTAAGCATGTACTGGACTCCATTGAGCTTCTTCTCAACCACATTTACCTAAGGGAAAAAAAATATACAAATTGATGGTCTATGATTTAAATATTATCAAATTAAACCCATCAAACTTGAAATGCTCTGTGTTTTAAAATGTTATAATTAACTGCTATATATTTTAAGTTTATAAATTATATTCATATAGTTTGGTAATTACAGTTAACTATCATGTATTTTAAAATATTATGAAGCTTGATTAGGTTTAAAACACTTAGATATTTAAGTAAAACATTTTAACTACATGAGTATAATTTAATATTATTTTAAAATATATTGTAGTTAAATGTAATTGCCATACTATATGGGTATAATTTGATAAAATTTAAAATAAGTATAACATTTTGAACAATAGCTATCTACATGTAAAGAAGTTGATATGGTACTTCTCTCGTGGAAGATTCAAGGGCGAATAGAGCATGCTGGTAAGAAGATAATGCATTCCTTATTTTTTATGACAAATTCTTTGTTTTCATTTATGTTACTTGCAATTATTATTAATCAAACTTTTGTATTTTCACACATTGTCTCTTCTTTGTGTCTTGCAATCACCATTAATCAAATTTATGCATTTTTTATGCATTATCTCCCTTTTATTTTATTTATCAGCAAACGATGTTGTGTCCTCATACTTGAGATCTCAAAAGAATTTAGATATTTTATGCTCATCTTAGTTATGATCAACCATGAAGAGCTAATACCACAAATGTAGAAACAAAGTTATAGCCTCTCATATTATAAGGCTATCGATTAAGAAGCACCCATTGTTATGACAATAATATGCAAATCCAGATGATCAACAGAATATGAATTAACTAGCCCTTGCTTATGAAATATTCTAGACACAAGTATAGGAGATACATAGGATAGATCACTTAGTCATCGGATGCTTCTTTTCAAGGAAGATTCTGAAGTTTTTCACTAGGACAGAAGGATTGAATAGACAGACCTTCAGTATATATTAGCTTTAGTTTAATTGAAGAAGAAACTAAGCAAAGACCATTTAACAAAATGCTAGGATTAGTTTCTTCATGGCATTCATGTGGAACATATGGCTTAAAAAAAATTTCAAAATTTTTCTCAAGACTTTAATAAAATTTTAATCTTGCATACCATGTCGCCTAATCTCTGCTTTGGCAAATATTTAGCTCTATTTTTCATATTCGTTGTCTTCCATTCCTTCCCTCCTAAACTCTGTCTAATTATGTAATCTTATAATTTAAACTTATAAATTCCATGAGGATCTCTTCTCCCTCAACTATTGTATTGTATCAAAAAGATTTAAAAAAAAGGGAATGAGAGTTAAACATGGGACTTGCTCTGGGGTCTATTTTGAACCAACAAGGCTAATTGCAGGCAACTCCTAATTTACAGACTCAGAGTGAAGATGCTTCAAATCCTCCGAAATGCAGGTAAGATGCCAGAGCCTCTACACATGTAATACCATTGATTCTATTTTCCTTTCCTGATATCAATTCCAACACTCTCTCGCTTACAGGGATGGAGCCAAGCCACTATTCCTACAGCTCTTGCAAGAGCATGAGCCAAAATCAGAGAAGCAACCCGTTACACCCCTGGGATAGAGTGCAACACAGAGGAGGCTTGGAAGTCACAATTGGATCAATTATTTACCTATGCCTGGACACTGCGGGGGGAAATTTTATTGAGTGCCCTGTTTCACCAGCAGCAACTTGTTAGATCCAATTTCACTTTAATGATTCAGGGATGCCATAGTTGGATTAGATGAATTAATTGAATGTTACCTAATGATGGTAGCTTCATGCTGGGCAGATCCTCTCATCCATTTCGAAAAGAAAAGCTGTGTCTTAGCTTCCACTCAGATGCAATACTATTCTTGTGGCATTCAGTTCTTTGAGAGCAGCAACAATAAAAACTCTGAAACTCGCATGTAATACCTCAAAAATAGTTTCACTTCATGTTATGTATTTATACTAAAATCTATTTGATGCCGATTAACTTTTATTTAAATTTTTTTGGCTACATAATTTTGATTCATAAAGTTAATTGGGTCAACATATGGATTTGGGGTGTTACAAATGGCATAAGATGCAATCCGAATGTGCGAAAGTTAATGTACATAAGAAAAAAGCTACTTATAGAATGATGGTAGAGTTTTGCCCATACGGTGTAAAGCCATTATTGTAGCACCAATAATCTAACTTAAAATAGATTTTGGCAAATTTATGACGTGAAACGAGAATGTTATATTATAAAGAGTAAAGATTGTAATACCTTCAAAATAGTTCTGCATCATATTATGTGCTTATACTTGAGTCCATCTATTATCAATTAATTTTCATTTAAATTTTTAAAATATGTAATTTTAATTTATTAACAAAATTAATTGGATCAGGAGATGAGCTTTGAGCGTTACAGAGCATCTCAGACCAAGTATCAGATTTAAATCCCCTAGGCATTGCTTACATGTTTCAATATGTGAAACAGAAGCAAGCTAGGGAAACTTGGCTTGTGCTAACTAAGCGAGTCCTTACAAAGCATCGCAAAATAAGCGGTTCACTCTATCGACATACCTACTTTGGATGCATGCTTGAAAGTTCATTGTATTGTATTGGAGAGTAATGGAAGCATCGATCATGATCCAACAAGGAACTAAAGTTTCTTTCTTTTTATTTTTTTTCCCCCTGGTTTCCTCCTCATTTTGAGAAAGAGGTGATCGATAAAATCCATCCATCTCTTTTATTCGAAGAGACAATGGGAGAAGCAACAAGAGTGGGAAGAAGTTGACAGTCGGAAGTAATTAAGCTTCCTGCCTTTGAGGGCCTTACGTGCCCCTGGTGCCAGCTCTTTTTTTATTCTTTTTTCCTACGGAATGTCCTTCCTCACATTAATTACGACAAACATTGCTGTATTAAGGCAAAAAAAAAAAAATTTGAAAAGTATTTTGATGGAGCAATTTTATAAATTAATATATTATTTTATAAAATAATATAAAATAATTAATTAATTATATAAATATGTAAATATGATTTTATTTGCATGGATTGTCATGTACGTATTCGTCTTTAAAAATAAAAGGTCTAAAAAACATATTTCAAAATTTATGAATAATTCATAAAACAACGGTCAGGAAGAATAAAGGCCATATTTACATTGATAGAAGAATAAATATTCCCTCCTCCTAACAACAAAATAGAGAAATAAACTACACCAATACGTATGTCGTAAACCCAAGAAATAAAGAAAAATTTCATGGGATCAAGCAAAATGAAGGATGCGTATGTGATCGTTATTGTCTGATGTGGCTTCCCTGTTTGTTATTTTGCTTTTGCTTCTTTCCTTACACTCTTCGCCTAACGTTACGAATGCGAGGGGGAAATGGAATATGCCACCGCACATCCTCTAACACGACAGACAGCCGGCTATAAATATGGGCACCATATAATAAGAGAGGGGAACGAACCCCTCACCCAGTCTTAAACCACTCTTAGAAAGAGTACGTGCCAAAAATCTTCCATGAAGATCCCAACCTTGCTCTCCCTTGTCCTTCTCCCTCTCCTCCTTGCAGTTGTTTCCACTGCTCAGGATTTCGATTTCTTCTACTTTGTTCAACAGGTCAGCCTCTCTTCTTATTCTTCTTCTTCCCCCTCCTCATCACATACCTCTCTCTATATTTCTCTGCGTATTATTCAACCAACCAGAACTTTTTTAAATTTTTTTTAATGGTATATATATATATATATATCTGTCTGATAACCTCTTAACTTATAAGAAAAGGAAGAAAAGAGGCATTCTCTCTCATTCTCTTTGCTTCAAGGAATTGTTTTCTTGTCCATGCACTCCTCTTCCCATGTCTCTTTAGATGACATGGTGATCGCAAGTCCAGCTATATATCCATTAACTAGAGGAGTATTTGTTTTCTTTTGGATGCTAACTTCGTTGTTTGGTTCGCGCAATGCACAAGTGGCCAGGGTCATACTGCGACACCAGCAAGAGCTGCTGCTATCCCAAGACTGGAAAGCCGGATGCCGACTTCGGCATCCATGGCCTCTGGCCCAACTACAACGATGGCTCTTACCCATCCAACTGCGACGATGATAGCCCCTTCGTTGCATCTGAGGTATACTCATCATTTTAATTCTTCCTCCTATCGTTGTTATATTATTTCTATTTATTTAATGGTGATAGGCCACTCGATCGGCCTCTTTAATTATCTTCCTCTTCGCTTCATTTCATCTTAATTAATTAGCTACCTACCAATGGGATCATATGGTATATATCCTTGTTAATGTAATTGGAGAAGAGGAAACTAAATATTTGTGGTGATTCTTTCTCGAAAAACAAGGATAAAAATAGCTCTGGTGCTCATGTTAATGGCCACGTAAAATAGGAAAAGGAGAATACGTTGGGGTGAAAAATAAAAAAAAAAATAAAAATATGAATGGACTTTCCTAGAGTAGCACTAATATTATAGGAAATGGGCCTCACATTTACGCACGAATCCTGCTGTCAGGATCGTAGTCTTGGGATATATTTGGGGAAAGTTTTTTATCCCTGCTTATAAATGTATGGATAGGATAATGAAGGATGATAATGAAGACATACAACTGTACGCAATAGGATTAGTGAGGACAGAGAGATATATTCGAGATATATTCTGAATTTTTTAATAAATGGAATGAGACTGGTTGGAGATGTATGGAAGATAATACATGTCAAGTTCCATTGATCAATCGTGCAATTAAATAATTAATGAAAATGGACACGTAACAACTGTACAATATGATTGTTTAAAAAAATAATGAAGACAGAATATACTCCAGATATACTCTGAGTCTTCTATTAATTAAATAGAGCAAGTTTACGCTTTCCAAAGCTCCATTAGTCAATTAATTAATGAAAATGGAGGCATAATACACTGTACAATAAGATGAGTTGAAACTTGAAAGCATGGTTACAATGGATGAATATACTCGAGATATACTCCAAATCTTCTATTAAATAGAATAGGGTTGGGATGCTCGATCTGCACCAAAAAAAAAAAAAAATCAGCACTTCATTTATGGATGAGAGATGGAATGTGCACTGGTGCAATGCAAAGGATCACAACCCAATAGAAAAAGATTGGTTGAAGATATGATCTAAAATATTTAAGTGTTTAAATTATTTATAAAAAATCAAAGGTTAATGAGACGATTAGACATTTTATCCGTGATAACACCAAAGGCTTCGTCCAAAGTCTTCGTTGTGAAATTAATAATTAATCTGTTAGATATCACCAAAAACAAAAGAAGACTGCCGAGCGAGTAGTTGTTCGTTAGTGTTTGGAATCTAGAAAATGTTTTTCCTTTGACATTTACTTGACATCAGAAAGAAATTGACGCATAAACTGCCTCCGTGAGTCAGTCCAAAGTATGTTATCTTCCAATAGGTTTTCTGATTTATGTGTAATGTTAACATTTTGAGAGCTCAGATTAATTTGAGGCGTTTAGTTTGATGATAATTTATGTTAATAAATCTAAAATTAGGACATAATTAAATTACTATCTTTAGCAATTAAATATGATAATTTTGGTAGTAATTAATATTTGATTCTTGATAATATAAGATTATTATAAATCATAATAATATAATTTCTTTTTGAAAGATGAATAATATTTGATATTATCAAAGTTTAATTGGTAATCTTGTATTATCTTTTTGATTTTCATATATATATATATAATCTACTTTCAATATTATATATACTTAATATGAAATTATTATATTTATTATAAAAATTTAATATTAACATTATTTAATATTTAAAATATTATTATACAAATAGAATTCAACAAATACAATTTTAATTATTAATATAAAACTATTCGTAAAATTTCTGGCAAGACAGATGATATAAGGGCGAACCAATTAAGGGAAGGCCTCTAATTAAGCTTCTGAAACCGTGCAGATTAGGGACTTGAAAACCTCGCTGCAAGCAGAATGGCCAACCTTGGCGTGCCCAAGTGGAGATGGCACGAAGTTCTGGGAGCATGAGTGGGAGAAGCATGGCACCTGCTCCGAGTCCACACTCGATCAGCACTCGTACTTCCAAGCAGCTCTAAGCCTCAAGAAGCGAGTAGACCTCCTTAAGATATTACAGAGCGCAGGAATCGAACCAGATGGTGGACACTACAGCGTGAATAGCATCACTGCGGCCATCGGAGACGCAACTGGCTTCACCCCAGGAATAGAGTGCAATGAGGATGAATCGGGCAACAAGCAACTGTATCAGGTTTACCTGTGCGTGGACACCAATGGAAGCGATCTCATCGAGTGCCCCGTGTATCCAAGGAGCAAGTGTTCTTCCCGCATCGAGTTCCCCGCCTTCTAAGTATATGGCTGGCCTGGAGGAGTTGTTCGCTTTGTTTATTCTTTTTTTAAATATATAATAGCAATTGCTTACACACTATGCAAGTGCTTGCAAACAAAATACTGAGAATAAATTCTGGTTGCCTATGATGTAAATGTCTGAACGATGACTGGAACGTTGAGGTTGCTGAACAATCGTATCTTGTCGCTAAAGATATACCCAAGGCTTGCGACCTGCAAGAAAGGAGGCGAGTGGTTTACCGCTACACCAATTTGATCAGTGGTAAAAATAGTGAAAAATCAAGGTATTTTTTCAGGGAGATGATCCCACTGCTGTTCAACCTCGACATTGGAAGTTCTTGGTTTTCATTGGATTTGCGTCTCAAATTGATAGGATGCCTGGCGCGAGGACATGATTTGCTGTAAATTTGTGAGGAAAATCAGTAGGGAGATGGTTGGCTGTCACGAGGAACTCGAAGCTGAAGTTTTCATCCATGTTTAGATACTCATCAGCTTCCCACTATTTCAGATCATCTTCTTTGGAGCAAACTTCTTCTGGATCGACTCTCACCCGTTTCCTTCTCTTCTACGTCGTGGAAGTTGGTGTGGCTGATCAAGCCACGTTAGGACTAACGGATAAAGTGACTGACGAGACGAGAAGAAGATGGGTGGAACCCTTACTCTCGACTCTAGAGTCGGCCATCCAGCACCGACTCCAGAGTAGGCCTCCAGTCTTGACTCTAGAGTCGGCCTCCAGCACCGACTCCAAAGTCGGCCATCCAGTCCCAACCCCAGAGTCAGGTTAGGCCCGGTACTCTTGGTCCCCGAGTGGCCCATCTACCATCTGCAACTGCATATGGCCCCCGCAGCCACTGCCAGTTGCGGCGCACGCCCGACAAGACTAGGCCTCCTTGCCGACTGCGGTGCTACACCGGAAGAGGGGGATGGCTACCCTCTGATAAGCTCAGAGGTAGTTGCGACCTGTCCCTATCGGCCTTGCCACCTATCCCCTGTCAGACGATGACGTTTCAATCAACAACCTTACAAAAGTGGGTAAGAGGGACTTTGAACAGGTATAAGAACCTTCGCTTATAATGAGAGAAGGGACCTGAACCCCAAGTTTCAGCTAAGTCTTTTAGTCCACGATTCATCACTGTTTCCCAAGTTACTCACTTGAGCGTTGGAGGGTCCCCACTGTAGCAACCGATCTTCGGAAACTTTCTTGCAGGATTCCCGCCTAAGGAGGAGGTGTTTGAAGATTCCTAGCTTCGCCCTCATCATCCTTTGGATCCTCCTTCTCGCTCGACGTTCGAGAAGGTGATTTGATAACATCAGATTAGCACGCCAAGTAGGGGGAAGGAATGAGAAGATAGAAAGCTTCAAAACAACCAGCTGCAGACCTCTACTCCACGGAGAAGAACGAAGAAATGATGGTGACGCACGCATAGAAGATATCCACCGGCCGCGCCGGGGGGCATCGTCAAGAGCCTGAGCAGTCGAGGCCGGTCTCCCTGCTCTCTAGGCCAACCTTCCTGCTCTGCCTTCACCAACCTTAAGATGATCGGATCGCCGCCCTCGCCCTACAAGTCCAATCGCTTATGGTGACGGTTCATGAGCTGCAACAACTGATGGTCACATAGCAGCGCCCAAGGTTGCCCTCGTCGGGCATGGGGGCCGATCAGCCTAGTCAGCTATCAACTCACGGGAGATCCCCTTAGAGGGAGGCTCACCTTCGTCGCACCTCGCCCAAGCATCATCGTCAGGGGACCTCTAAGAGGCCTCAGTCTCCCTTTCGCCATTCTAACGATTCTCATAAGCGGCGGCACGGAAAGGAGGCCGAGCGAGGGCATCATCATCAGCACCATCCCTCCCATCCTCGGAATCTTCAAGGGAGGGGTCCTTCGATGGTTGGATCGCTCGCCGACAGAGCGGCGTCTAGACGAGTACAACCAGCAGCTAGAGGAGCTCAGCCGCAGGATCACCAATCAGCCGGAGGTGGACTACGATAATCATCTCCCCTATCTTGCCATATCATGGAGGAACCGATCTCGAACTGATTCTGTCTCCCTCAACTGGACCCCTATGATGGTACCACCGACCTCTTGACCATTTATAAAGTTACAAGGTCCTCATGCATCCAGGGACGATCGACTCCCTCCTGTATTGCCTTTTTGGCCACCCTTCGAAAGGCTACGCATGCATGGTACTCTCGTTTATCGCCGCGCAGCATCAACTCCTTTTGCAGCTGGAGAGGGCCTTCCTGGTGTACTTCAATGCATGTCAGAAGATCCCTCAGATAGCCGATAGCCTGTTCTCCATCCAGCAGAAGAGTGGTGAGTCACTGAGGGACTTTGTGGTCCGGTTCAAGGAAGTCGCGCTCGAAGTCTACAACCTCAATGACTCAGTGGCCACCCTGGCCTTGAAGAGGGCCTTGCCCTTCCCACTTCGCTTACTCTCTCAACAAAAAGCCTCTTGGTTCCTATGCCGAACTGCTGAGCCATGCCAAGAAGTACATTCGCGCCGATGAGACGAACTCTTCCGAAGGGAGGCTGAGGGAGGGCCCAGCAAGAACAAGCTCGTCCGGAGCCTAGTGGGGCTCATCCCAGGAGACCTGAGCCTCCCCATCGACTGGACAACCAGCCCCGGACTCTCATCCCTAGAGGGGAGCACTTCACCTCTCTGCTCGCCCGATATTCCACATCTTAATGGAGATCAAGGGCGAGTCCTACCTCAAGCGTCCCATCCCCATGAAGCCAGGAACTCCTCACGACAAGAGTCTCTACTGCTGCTTTCACCGGGATCATGGCCACGACACAAAGGATTGTCGTCAAAGAGGGTGATCAAGGACCTTATCCAGCGGGGCTATTTGAGGAAGTTCGTCCAGAGGGAAAACTGACTGCATCGGGACCATCGGCACCTCCGCTTACCCTGGTCAGCATTGATAACACCCCAACTGAGAAGACGTGGCCATGATTTCCAGGGGTAGGTGGCAATTCCAAGAGGCCATGGGGGGATGAGGGAATAGATACTGTAATCCCCTTATCTAAAGGGGACTTAGAGGGATAGATAATCCTAATGATGACAGCGTCGTCGTGTCTATGACGATTGCGAAACACCCTGTAAAGAGAATTCTTATTGATAGTGGAAGCTCAGACGTCGATATTCTTAATTATGATGCTTTTGTTCGAATGAGCTTATCCCCTGACTCCCTACAGTCGATGACCATGCCCTGATGGGCTTCATTGGAGACTCTATAGGGTGGAGGGAGAGATCACCCTCCCAGTCACGGCTGGGACATTGCCGTGCTAAAGCACGGTCTTCATAAAGTTTCTGATCGTTCAAGTCCCTCTAGCCTACAATGCATCCTCAGAAGACCCAGCTTGAACCTCCTAGATGCTATCATCTTCACCAAGAGGCTGCTTGTAAGATTCCCCATCAGTAAGGAATTCGGAGAGATGTGCGGGGAGCAGAGCCCAGTACTATGTTATCACATGGCTTCCAGTCCTCAGAAGGCGTCTGCTTCACCAATGCCTGAGCTACTTGATCCCAGAGACTCGAAGAGGAGAAGGGAACCGGCCGAGCGCTTGCTGACCTTTCCGCTAGGGAAGGACCCAACGATGACGGTCTGAGTTGGGCACTTCTCCCTGAGGAGGCAAGGGACTGACTCCTCGCCTTCCTATGGGCCAACTCGAACATCTTTCGTTTGGTCAGCATCGGATATGCCAGGCATACCGACAGAGGTGATCACTCACAAACTCAACATTGAGCCAAGGTGTTATCAAGTCTGACAGAAGAAGAGGAGCTTCGTCAATGAGCGGCAGAGGGCCATCGATGAGGAGGTCCTGCAAGCTAATCGCGCTGGCCACATCTGGAAGGCACATTACCCTGACTGGCTGGCCAACATGGTGATGGTCTGTAAAGCCAACGGGAGCTGGAGGATGTGCATCAACTTCACCGACCTCAACAAGGCATGCCCCAAAGATAGCTTTTCATTGCCCAGAATTGACCAGTTGGTGGATGCCACGTCCGACCATGAGACGCTTAGCTTCATGGATGCCTTCTTAGAGTACAATCAGATAAAGATGGATCCGACGGACGAGGAGGCCATTCCTTTGTGACCGAGAAGGGTGTCTACTGCTACAAGGTAATGCCCTTCAGGCTGAAGAATGCAGGGGCCATGTATCAGAGACCGATGAATAAGGTCTTCGAGAACTAGATAGGCATAACATGGAGGTGTACGTGGACGACATGCTTACCAAAATTGTCCGCACCGATGACCATGTTGCTGACCTGGCAAAAACTTTCGGCAACCTTCGCCACTACTAGATGAAGCTGAACCCGCAGAAGTGTGCCTTCAGAGTTACGGTAGGCAAGTTCCTGGGCTTTATGGTAACGCAGCGGAGAATTGAGGCTAATCCAGAGAAGATCAATGCCATCATCGACATGAGACTACCGGCTAGCAAGAAGGAAGTGCAACGGCTCACCGGGAGGATGTCAGTCCTAAGCCACTTCCTCTTGAAGTTGGCGGAGAGGTGTCTGCCTTTCTTCAAAGCCTTGCGCAAGGTCAATGGCTTCGAATGGACGGAGAAGTGCCAGAGAGCCTTCGAAGGATTGAAAGAGTTTCTGTCAATTCCACCGCTGCTGTCCAAGCCGAAGGAGGGAGAAGAAATCTTCCTCTACCTCGCGACGTCCCCCAAGGCTGTCAGTTCTGTGCTCGTTCACATCGACGCCGACAAGATGCAGAGGCCAGTCTACTACACCAACAAAGTGTTTCTCGATGCGGAGACCAGGTATTCCAAAACCGAAAAGATTATTTTTGCATTGATCATCTTCGCTAAATGTCTCATGCCCTACTTCCAAGCCCACCCAATCGTGATGCTCACGGACCAGCCGCTCTAGGTGATTCTGTCCCGTCCTGACACCTCTAGCCGGCTGACGAAATGGGCTGTCAAGCTGGAAGAGTTCGACCTGTCATTCTGACCAAGGTCGGCTATGAGGTTCCAAGTCTTGGCGGACTTCCTAGTTGAGTGCACTTGGACCGGAGAGCAGCCGAAGGAGCCCCGCTTGGCTCCCTTAGATGCTACGCCCAAGGCGGGAAAGGAAGACTGGATCCTTCACATGGATGGCACATCGAATTCCCAAGGAAGTAGAACTGGCCTCATCCTCGCGAGCCCAGAGGGAATAGTGGTGGAGTATGCCCTCCTGTTCCTCTTTCCAGCCACCAACAATCAAGCCGAATACGAAGCCCTGCTAGCAGGAAAAAATATCACCAAGAAGCTCGGAGTAAAGCACCTCAGAGCCTTCACCAACTCCCAGCTCATCTCCAGGAAAATTGATGGAGAGCACGAGGCCCGGGACCCCATCATCTCCCACTATCTGAGTAAGGTCTGATCACAGACTTCATTCCTTACTCACTTTAGTGTTAGCTACATCCCCAGGGGCGAGAATGCCAGAGGGCATCTACAGCCAACGGGGCTTTGGGAAGGACTTACGTGGAGCATTTGGAGGTCCCGAGCGTTGATGCAGTGGAGGAAGCCCTACCGGTCGATCAAGAGTCCACCTGGGTGGACGTGTACATCTAATACCTCACCGAAAGTGCTCTTCCTGCTAACCCTGCAGAGGCCAAGCTGCTCAAATGGTGAGCTTCAAGTTCCTGGTGCTCGATAGATAATTGTACCGAAGGTCTTTCTCTCACCCCCTCCTCAAGTGTGTTGGTCCTGCAGATGCCAACTACATCCTCCGCAAGATCTATGAGGGCATCTGCGGGAATCACCTGGGAGCAGAGCGCTAGTGTACAAGGCCTTATGCCAAGAATACTATTGGCTTACCATGAGAGAAGATGCTGCTGAGCTGGTACAGAAGTGCGATACCTGTCGGTGACATGCCAACATCCAATGGCAGCCGACTTTCCAGTTAAGCCCTCTATCGGCTCCATGGCTGATCAAGCCACGTCAGGACTAACGGATAAAGTGACTGACGGAGATGAGAGGAAAATGGATGGAACCCTTCAGCAAGGGTTCCCAGACTCCCGACTCTAGGGTCAGCCATTCAGTCCCGACTCCAGGGTCGGCCTCCAGCATCAACTCCAGAGTCAGCCATCCAGCACCGACTCCAGAGTCTACCTCCAGCACCGACTCCAGAGTCGATCATCCAGTCCCGACTCCAGAGTCAGCCATCCAGCACCAACTTCAGAATTGGCCATCCAGCACCGACTCCAAGGTTGGCCTCTAGTCCCGACTCCAGGGTCGGCCATCCAGCACCAACTCCAGGGTCGGCCATCCAGCATCGACTCCAGGTCGGCCATCTAGTCCTGACCCCAGAGTTGGGTCAGGCCCAATACTTTTAGCCCCCGCATAGCCAACCTGATGCCTGCAACCGCCATGTGGCCCACCTACCATCTGCAACTGCATGTGGCCCCCATGGTCACTGCCAGTTGTGGTGCACTCCCGACATGACCAGGCCTACCTGTCTACTATGGTGCTGCACCATGAGAGGGGGGACAACATGCTACCCCTGACAAGCTCAGAGGTAGTTGTAACATGTCCTTATCATCCTTGCCACCTATCCCCTGCCAGATGATAACGTCTCAGAATCAACAACCTTCTAAAAGTAGGTAAGAAGGACTTCCGAATAGGTATAAGAACTAAATTGTCAATTTCGTTTCGTTTTAGCCGTTTTGGCCGAAATGTTTCGTTTCGGTAGCTTATTCAAAAAGATGAGCCTTACATTTTGCTTCAGAATATTTTCGGCCATTTCGGTGCGTTTTGGCGTGTTTCAGCCGTTTCGGCGTGTTTCGATTGTTTCAGCAAAATATGTTTCGAAAACCAATTTATGAATTGTTAAAACTTTCAGAACTATTTTAAAAATATATATATAATATAAAAAAAACCCTAGTTACCCTACCCCTTTTCTTTCAGTCGCACGGTCGCACCTCTTAAAAACTTAAACTCTTTATTTTTATGTTGTTATTATTATTTATGAAGAATATGAATTATGAATAAATTTTTTATTTTATATATATATATATATATATATTCTGAAACGAAGCACCGAAATGGTCCGATACCGAAATATTTCATTTCATAAGCTAAACCGAAACATAATCCGAAATAAAATTGACAACTTTGATAAGAACCTTTGCTCATAATGAGAGAAGGGACCTGAACCCCAAGTTTCAACTAAGTCTTTTAGTTCATGATTCATCACTGTTTCTCAATTACTCACTTGAGCATTGAAGGGTTCCCACCGGAGCAATCGGTCTTCAAAATTTTTTTTGCAGGATTCCTGCTTAAGGAGGAGGTGTTTGAAGATACCCAGCTTCGCTCTCATCGTCCTTTGGATCCTCATCCTCACCCGACATTTGAGGAGGTGATTTAGCGACAACAGAAGTAATTTGTATTGCTACCAGGATTGGTTTATGGTAAGCTCAAGAACCCAAGAGATGCATTGGGAGTGGGATTCTAGATTTAGAGAGGAAAATACCAAGCGAGAATGCTATATGGTATATACAATGAGTCACCATGGTAGAAGATGGAAAGCCTTCCAGAAGGGATGAGTAAGATCGCCCGTCCAACGACCATACCCGCGATTCGGATCTGGATCCAGATCCGGGTCCCTCCGGATGTTCTACGGCTTCGATTTGGACCCAAAAATACACGGGAGTGTGTCTAGTTTTTTCTTTTCAAAAATGTTGGTTGGTAGAGCTATATGACGAGCTTAGGCCTAACAGAAGAAAGAGAGGTATTCTTTGACCTTATTATAAGCCTACCTGGAAAGTGGTTGTGCTAGAAAAAATTAAGGGTGTGTTTGATATGGTGGATAAGAGGGGATATCCCCTAGATATCCCTCCTTATCCCCAAATGCTATAGCTACAGGGGATAGTGCTAAAAAAGTTTAACCAGAGGGGATACCCATGTTTAACCATGGGTTATCCCCTGAACTTATTCCCTATGGAACTCAGGAATAACTAAAGTTATCCTTTGATGGCAGAGTGGTAATTTAAAAAGGTACTTATCCCCTCAACTATCCTCTGGATAAATGATATCCTGTACATTTATCCAGGGATAGCCAAAAAGCTATCAAACACAGCCTAAGGTTTGTTTTTAGCTTGCTTGCCACAATCATCTTCATACATTTAAGAAGAGCGTTGAAGACTCTTAACTCATATGTTCTTCTTTTTTTTTTGTATAAACGGGCGATCACACTAACCTTATGCGAGTCAGCCCAGATATATCAGAATACAAAATCTGCTTAAAAGCAATAGGACAGGGATCACCCTGATTATATGTCCAAAAACCCGAATGATGAGCCACCGCCGCCGCAACCCAGTCAGCCGTTGAATTAGCTTCCCGGTATATGTGCCGAACATGAACTCTGTGGGACTGACTCAGAATTGACCAGATATCACGTAGAAGGGGATTGGTCGAAGGATGGTCACAGTCTCCCACCTCAAGCCACCGAACGACAGATAAAGAATCCCCTTCGATGAAAGGCTGTGAGCATGGAGCCTCCGAACGGCGTGGGAGATACCAGCCCACACAGCATAAAGCCGCCATAGGGACAGAGAAATCTAAGGAGCCAAACCCGCCTGCCGACAGTAAAGCTCCATCAAGCCCCCGAATAACAAAAGCATATCCAGCTAGTCTTTCCCGTACACTTCCATCAAAGTTAATTTTAACAAACCCTAGGGGGGCTCCCAAGATATGAAAATCGTACGATGGTTCGCCGCCGCAGCAAGAGGGGATCCCCAGTGGCCAGGGTTGCAAAAATCAATCCCATTGATCAGAAGTACACTTTCAGCTTCCATAGATCTGATCTTTTGCTCTAATCTGTGAGGAGAGATGGGATCATCAGCGAAAATAAGCAGGTTCCGCGACAGCCAAATCTGATAGGCCATAATGGCCCAAAGAATACTCCGCTGTCGGGTGGAACTCCGAAGATCATCAAGGAAAGGAACACATGAAGAACCAGACCCATCCACTCTGCATATGTAACCCACCCTCAACCAAATCCATCTCCATCTGGGGCAAGTAAAGATCGCATGGCCAGCAGTCTCCTCCTCCTCCCCACACAGAGGGCAAGTCGCCACCACTGGGAGACCTCTTCTGGAAAGCAATGAACAGGAAGGGAGACAATTCCATAAAATCGTCCATATAAATAACTGAACCCTAGGATGAATGAGGAGCTTCCAGATCCAGGCAGCATCCCTCACTTCCTGGGGCTGGGTTCTGTACTCCTTGATGAGATCCGCAAGAGGAGCCCGAGAGAGACAGGATCTCCGCCATAATCTAGTGTCTGGAGTGGGGCCCGAGATAATAGGAATAGCGAGAATTCGCCGAGCAAGCTCTTCCCTAAATAACCTGGTCACCACTGAGATATCCCAAGAGAAGGGGTCCTGAGTGATGAGCTCCCGAACCAGCATGCCAGGCGGGACATATATACTAATAAATGACGGCCAGCAGGAGAGGGAAAGGTCTGAAATCCAAATATCGTGAGCAACATTCACCGACGATCCATCACTAATCACCCAAGATACATTGTTAAGGATAGTCGGAGCATGTCTACAGACCTCCTTCCAGAAGAAAGAATGCCCCCGAGTAGGTAACAAGTCCAAAGAAGTAGACCAAGCACCATACCTAGCTCGCATGAAGGAGCTCCAGAGACAATGAGGATCAAGAATAAATCCGAGGCATGCCTGGCCAACAACGCCTCCCTCCTAGCAAGCAGAGACTGGATACCAAACCACCTTCACTCAAAGGCATACAAATGGTCTCCCAAGCCAGAAGGTGAATACTGTGGCCATCCTGTATAGAGGCCCATAGAAAGTCCCGAAAACAACGCTCAATCCTTCGTAGGCAAGTAATGGGGACCGCTGCATTAGATAGAAGATACATAGGTAGGGACGAAAGGACTGAGCGTATCAGAGTGATCCTCGCCATCATAGATAACCCGGTAACCTGCCATCTATCCAGCCGCTCATGAATACATCGCTCAAGTTTAGTATAATCTCTAATGCGCGGACGTCTACCTAAGAGAGGGATCCCCAAATAAGATAGCTCATCTGTCTTATTAAAGATACCCAGGGCTTGATGTATAGCAATCCTAGAAGTCCTTGGAGTCTTAGGGCTGAAGCAGATCATTCATTTGTCAACATTGATCTTCTGGCCAGAAGCATGATAATAGCACTGAATGATAGAGGCAAAACTAACAGCATTATGTAGAGAGGCATGGCCCAAGAGAATACAGTCGTCCGCAAAAAGAAGATGGGAGACAGTGGGCCCCGAGGAAGCAGCCATAAAGGGGGCTATACGACTATCTTGCTGTGCCTGATGAAAAGCACGAGAAAGATGGTTCGCAGCAAGAACAAACAGAAATAGGGATAAAGGACATCCCTGCCTCAGACCCACAGTAGACTGAAAAGAAGTGGTCTACACACCGTTAACTAACAGAGAGAATGATGGCTCGGATACAGGCCATGATCCAATCTATAAACAGCTCATGGAAACCAAACTCAAGCAGGGTTTGATATAGAAAGACCCAACTCATCCTGTCATAGGCTCGCTCCATATCTAACTTCACAGCCATAAGGCACTACCGGACCGGGGCTCTCTGCAGATCATGCATAAACTCCTGGGCCATGAGGACATTATCAGAAATACTTTGGCCTCTAATGAAAGCCCATGTTCAGAAGAGATAAGCTGAGGAATAACCACCCGTAGACAGAAAACTAAAAGTCGCGCACAAACCTTGTATAAGGTGGTGCAAAGACTGATCGACCGGAAGTGATGAGGGGAAGAGGCATCAGAACGCTTCGGCACCAGTGTGATGAGCGTCCGATTCCAATCAAAAGGAATGGCTTTAGATAGGAAAGCACTCTGGATAGCCTGGGTGACCTTCTGACCAACAATATGCCAATAATAACGGAAGAATAATGGCGGAAAACCATCCAGTCCTGGCGCCTTATCCGGCCCCAGATCCCATAAGGCCATGCAAATCTCATCAGCACTGATGGGCCTGGTCAGCAGGTTGTTCTGGAGATCAGAGACCTTTACTGCTGAAGGAACCGGGAAGACAGGAGCTCCCATACCTGAAGTCTCCGTCCATCTAGATTGAAAGAACTGAAGCAACTGATCCCGGATACTAACAACATCCTCCTAAGAATTCCCCTCCTCATCAACCAAATGCCGAATCCTGTTAGCTACCCTTCTCTTTAGGGTAGCCTGATGAAAGAATATGGTGGTATGATCCCCTCCCGAAGCCACTGAACTCTAGATCTCTACCTCCAGTAGGACTCCTGCTGCAGGAGCAGAGAGTGATGAAGAGCAAGCTTGGATCGAAGAGTGAAGAGGTCAGGATCAGGGAGACAGCCATCCCGATCCTCCCTATCCTGAAAGACAGCAATGTCAGCTTCCACCTGCTCGATGTTTCTCACAAGGTTCCCAACCTCAACTCTATTCCATCTCATTAGGTGACGTCTAACCAACTCAAGCCGCCTAGAGAGACGATAGGTCGCATTAACACACATCGGTAAATGCCAAACCTGGCCAACAATAGACCGACTGAGGGGTAGGACGTCCAGAACTGCTCAAATTTAAATTGATACTGCCTCAGAGAATCAGTGACAGTGGAGATCAAGATCGGACAGTGATTAGAGGCAATGCGAGGCAGGTGAGTAACATTGGCCGAGGGGAACATCTGAGTCCATTGAACAGTGGCCAAGGCTCTATCCAGTCTTTCCCAGACTCTAGCCAACCCCTGGCGATTATTACACCAAGTAAATTGGGATCTGGAGAAACCGAGGTCTAGCATACCAGCTGAGGAGATGAAGGATCTAAACTCCAATATAGCAGGTGACTCCGTAACTCACCTACCACCATGCTTTTCATTAACAGCAGTAATACAATTAAAGTCCCCAGCCATGATAGCAGGAATGCCCTGATCCAGAAGAGAGAGACTCTCAGCCCATAAAGCTCGCCGATCCCTAAAATCAGTACTAGCATAAACTCCCAATAAAAGCCAGGGGTTGGAAGAGACCTCAGTAACAAGAAGAGCAATCTGCTGATTACACTGGTGAAAAGCCATCACCGTAATCGAAGAGTGCCTCCAGAAAGCCACCATCCCACCAGATAGGCCATTAGACTCCACAGCATAAGAGGACCACATTTTGGAAGCCTGTCTCCGAAACCGAACCAGACTATCCCCCGATAACCGGGTCTCCAAAAGAATATATATATCACAATTGTGTATCTGCATCAGTCTACCAAAGGAGGATCGAAAAGAAGGTTTTTGAGCTCCTCTAACATTCCAAATTAGGATTTTCATTTGATAATGGGGGGAGGGTGGGACCCACCCTGATCATCAACCATAGCCTGGTCAGAAGAATGCCCAATAGACATAAGACCATTTACTACCGACTGGGTAGTGCAATTCATCTAGAGATTGTCGACCCCCTGGGAACCTGCCTCAGAAATAGAATCCGAAGATCGAGATTCCGCCGCAGGGAGAGCTGATTCCATAGACTGATCCATAATAGCTTACTTGAGGCTGGCTAGGATCGAATCATGGCGATGGATCTCACCCTTAGATGACTGACCCAAGTTCATGCCACAATCAGTGACCTGACTATAAGAGGCCTTGTCGAGCCTGCTAACCAAAATGGTAGGATCCTTGCCAGGGATCAGAGGGTCAGAAGTGGATAGCATTGCCTTCATGTCCTTGGACTTAGAAGAGCTACCCTTCCCTTTCCGATGTCCATTTTTATAAATAGATATCATATGAAGGGATTCCTCTGGCCTAGCCCGTTTGGAAGGACCCGAGTTAGCATCCAACCTGGCCACTGGCCCACAATCCACATTGCCCATATCTAGGAGGGCAAAAGGATTCTTTAATTTTAGAATATGAGGTTCGGGGCTCACCTCATGAGAGGCTGCAGATATCTGAACTTCAACTTTCCCTGTAGCTACCAGACTGGCACGAATGCTCCCAGCCGGCACGCCATCAGAATCAGAGTCACCCACAGTCGGCCTAACATCCGAAACCAAGCCACCCGAGAGCTGTCCAGGGGCCACTGTAACACTGGCACGGATCTTATCAGCCTTGAGGGAACACCGGCGAGCCAGCTTACCAGGAGAAGTTCACCCGTTAGCCGAAGACCCACTCCTTACTGCTGTAGACGAAGGGGGATCCGGGACTGCAGGGGGTGACCCAGAAGCTTGCACAACTTCCTTCCTCACTGAAGCGGGGGATTTCCGTCGACGAGAAGCTGTCATCTAGGGGCCAAACAAGTGTCCCGACGAAGCCTGCTCAGCATCCATAGACACAGACGACATAGAACAAGGGCCAGAGAGATGAAGAGAACCGCAGCAGGGGCAGATTCCAACCATGTGTTCATATTGGAATTGCTGTCAGAAGGGAGAGGCTGATCCCTGAACTCTCATACCAGGCCGGAGTGGCCGCCGGAGATCCACTCTAAGGCAGGCTCTGGCAAACGCACCCCTGGAGAAAGACCGAGTGGCTGGATCTGAGAAGACGAACTGACCTGCCGGCGCCAGAATAGCTTCAAGCATGGCTTCATTCCAGAACTCCAAAGGCAAAGCAGGCAGGCGCACCCAGAGGAGGGCCGAGGAGACGGAGTCGCTGGCCGGAATAAACTCAGGGCGCCAATTCTCCGTAGCTACAAGCTCCCCATTGACAACCCACGGGTGAGCTAACACCAAATCCTTGGCACCAGAGTGCTCAAACCGAAATATAAAGCAGTGGTGAGCAAGACATGCCGGATGGATTTCACCGAAGATGCCCGCGCGCTTGAATTCCCGGATGAAGGCTTCCGGTGGAATCCAACGGTGGAACGTCCGAGCTATGATGGCTCTCTCCTTCCAGCAGGCACCAGACGAGTCTAGCAGCACGAAAGGAATTTGGACGACGTCTGGGAAGCATCCCTCAAGTTCTGCAACCTTCGCCGGTGATGGGGAAGAGGAAACCCATTCAAACCCCGAAGCCGGTCCCCTATTCCATGCTTTAGGAGCAGCCTGAGTTCGATCCGTCGCCATAGAAGCAGACGGAGACAGTCTCAGAGAACCAGAGGGAAGAAGAGCACCGGGATCACCCGAGATCGCCGGAGATCAAGCCGAAAGCGCCACGAGCACAAATCTTAAAGCAGGAATCAGACGAGCACACGTTTCGTTTTTTCCTTGAGATTTTCTCTTATTAATCATATGTTCTTCTTATTATGCTCTTTTGTAACGAGGTTGTGGACTTTCCTTTGTTGGATGCGATGAAGAATATTTTTAGCACTTGGAGGAAGGTATAGGATCAACTTCTTATGGCTTCAGGGCATATCTGGATGGAAAGGATAAAAACTCTAAAATATGCTCCTAAAAGACCATCGCTTTTTTTTTTATCCATTATTCCAAAATTTCTTTTTCTTTTGAATTCTAGAACTGTATTGCAATGTATTCTTACTTGTATATATTTTATGTATATATTTTAATTACATAACCTAATAAATTAGGAAAGCACATCCATTATTTAGGGATTTACTATTCAGCTTTTTTTTTTTTCAGGCATGTTCAATTGTACGTTTTTATAGCATCTAATATGAGGATTTAGATTAGTTTACAAGAACATCATATGCGGCCTTAAATAGAAATCCTTGATAAATAAGAATCTAAAAAACCAATCCTCAATGGTCAAGATAAAGATAAAGCCAGGTGATCATGGCGGAGAGAGAGTGCATCTTTCTAACTTCATTAGTTTTTTGTTACAGCTGTGAGGGTGTGCCAAAGGTCAAGAGTAATTGTCTGCATGCTACGTTGGAGATTTTCTAACAAAAAAGATGTGTCTTCAGTTGTCTGAAATGTTCATATTTAACATGTTCGTTCAAATCCAAACCCAAATTTCAAATGGTATGCTTAGAGAACCAATAGCATAGCGGCAAGCATAAAGAAGAACAAAATGGTACCCTATCACAGATAACAATACAGAAACATATCCCATACTACAATTCATTGTGTTGTTTTTTTTTTTTTTTTTTTTTGTACAAGCGAACAATCACATTAGTCTAGTACGAATTATCCCAGATAGATTAAAATACAAAATTTGCTGTAAAACAGTATGGCAGAGGTCATCCAGCCTCCATATCTAATAACTTGCGTGCTAAGCCACTGAAGCTGCTACCCAGTCGACCGCCGAGTTAGCTTCACGTATATATGACGAATCTGAACAGTACCAACTCTTTGTAAGATAGACCATATGTCCCTGAGGATAGGATTAATGGAACCTTTGAAAATATTCTCCTTTCTCAACCACCGAATCACCGTCATCGAATCACCCTCGATCACAAATCTATGAGCATGAAAAAATTGAGGCATAAGAAATACCAGCCCACGCTGCATAAAGTTCTGTCATAGGAACAGAGGAATCAAGGATGCCAAAACCACCCGCAGCCAGCATATCACCTTGAGGCCCTCGGATGATAAACGCAGAACCAACAACTCTGCCACGGACACTTCCATCGAAGTTGATTTTGACAAACCCTGATGGGAAGGGCTTACAGGAAATGAAAACCATATACCGGTTCGTTGCCGAAGCAGCAAGGAAATCCCAGGCCAGAGAAGTCAAAACCAACTGCTTGAAAAGCATGGACATATTATCTGATCCTCCTAACAAGCCGATTCTTCTCAAGATACTCCTCCCTTCTGACCACTCAATGGCCAATAATTTTATTCAAGTCAAACAACAACAAGGCTACAACATCAAAGAAATTAGCCAAAACAAGAAAACAAAATCAGTTACATGGTCATACTAATGAGATGTCCTCCATGTAACCAATGATAGCATGCCCTCACATAGAATATCCTTCAAAAATCATAAGTCTTCTACATCTTATCAAGAGCATTTCCCCGTTATGGTAAAAAGAAAATGTTCTATGCTGCAAAACTGAAAGCAGTACAGAATGGCCCCATTTTATTCTTGTATGACTGTTTGGGGGGAAGAAAAACTAGAAAGCCTCAGACGGATGCAGCTGCCTGTTTCTGAACAAATGCCACACCCTTCTCAATGCTGGCCTTCAACTCTGGTTTTAATGCTTCCAACGCTGCTGTCTCAAACACGGTCAGCCCCTGCAGATCTGCAGATATTACAGCTTCCACGCCTTTCTTCCCAAGCTTAACTCTTGATGCAAAGAAAGGCAGTTCAGTTAGATCAGACTGAATGAAAGAGCATTCATAGACATCTCCATCTCCATCCAAAGCTCGGAGAGATGACTCAACAAATCTAGCTGCTGCATAGGCCATGGACAGGGTAGCAGATCCAGCACCAGCTTTTGCCTCCACAACCTCTGTCCCAGCATTCTGTATTCTCACGGTTAGCTTTTCAATTTCTTCATCTGTGAAGCTCACCGATGGTCTCGTCTTTGACAACAATGGTAAGATGGTAATGCCAGCATGCCCCCCAACGACTGGAACATCCACATCAATGAGCTTGAGGTTCTTCTTTTCTGCCACAAATGTGTTAGCTCTAACAACATCTAAAGTCGTAACACCAAAAAGTTTCTTCGGATCATAGACACCCTTCTGCTTGAGAACCTCTGCAGCTATTGGGACAGTAGAGTTGACAGGGTTGCTGATGATGTGGATAAAAGCATCTGGACAATTGTCTGCAACAGCTTCAACTAATGTCTTCACGATGTTGGCATTAATGTTGAATAGATCATCACGAGTCATGCCTGGCTTCCTTGGAACTCCTGCAGGGATGACAACCACATCCACACCTTTTAAACATTTGGCAAGTTCTGATGGTCCTGTGAAATCCAGAACCTGGGAGGGAGTATTGCAATGGCTGAGATCAGCAGCAACTCCTTTCACATTTGCAACATCATAGAGATGCAAAGCTGAGACCAGTGGAGACATCTTGACAAGAAGTGCTAGGGGTTGACCGATTCCACCAGCAGCCCCCAGGACAGCCACTTTAAAAGTGGATGCTCGGGGCTGGAGTTGATTTCTGAACCTTTGTCTTGGTTTGATCTTTGGAACAAAAGATGCACCGAGAGAAGCATTGCTTTCCTTGCCCAAAAAGGATGTCTCTGATTCAATTTCAACAGATGCTGCTGCTTTCAAACCACTAAAACTCTTGAAGGATCTTGGGCTACTAAAATTTGAGCCCAAGGGCTTAGACTTTGCTCCTAAACCAGTCTGAGCATATATTGAATTGATGGAAGCAGTTGTGATTGCCGTTGATGCCATAATGGAATACAATTTGATATGCTCAAGAACGTGAAGGCCTGCATTTAAAACAAAGAAACTTAAGAGCTGGACAAAGCACAAACAGTATACTGTTCAAAAGCTTGCACGTAAATTCTCAAGAAGCTCCTAATATTTCCATCCTACTCAAGAAGTGATAGCAATGAAAACTGCTTAACATACTGTGTTAGGCTTTAGCAAGTTGCCCAAGAAAACTGGCTACTTGCTAAAGTTGGGTTACAGTCCTCAAATGTATAACAAGGGATCTACAATGCTCGTTCTGCATGTTTGACTTTTCTCATATAATCTTAGCCACAATATATTTCAGAATATGGAACTGAACGTGATGACTAACATCAAATTATGGAGTTCAGTTTGACAGTTGTAACCATTCCAAATGGTAGCTTCATCTCAATTCAAGAGAACCCGAATATCTGTCTTGTGTTCAAGAAACCAAAAAGAAAAAAAATCAAAACTTTTGAACATGTGAACAGAAAAGGAGGGAAAGTTAAATCAGGGGGAAACATAAAGAATAGCCGTTTTTGCTGCATTAAAAAATTAATAATATCCAGAGTCCAGCATATGGTAAATTATGCTAAGCAAAATATGTTTTACCAAATACCATTTTCTAGAAGATTTTGATGTCACTGTTTTTCTCCCTCATTTGAAGAGATTCAAAGTCACTGATTTTATTTTCAGACTTTATAAACCAGAAAATTTTAAGAAGATTTCAAACAATATAGCAAACAACAGCCATCTGTTAATAAAAGAGAATATTCTAACTAAAGAAAGTAGGCTCTAAGTGTCATCTCCTCATATGACGTTATCCATAAGCCAGTTATATTTACAATGATGGAAAATTTCTCATGTGAACCAATTTGTGCCACTAGCCAAAGTTTTGAATTGATCAAACATAATTAATATCCATTCAACTTTGCATTCCATGGACCAAGAATTATGCATAAGAAAATGGTTCACCAAATGATGCTGTTCCAGCAATAAGTAGTCGATAAAATAGAATACCATTTCTAGAATATTTCAAAGATACTTTTTTTTTATTTGAGGAGACATGAAGTCATTGATTTTATTTACATTATCTAGACCTTTTTGAGAATAATTTTAATTGACTCTTCTTCTAATACCAAGTTAATCAAAATTATTCTATTGCCTATTATCTTAACATCCATAATCTCAGACTCTAATTTACAATAATTTTTACTCAATTTTTAGTCTTGTTTGTACTTTATATCAAAGTTTAAAATTATCTATTTCTTTTATTTTTCTTCTATCCACTTAGTCTTTTGTAAGCAAACTATATTAATTATCTGCTTAGTCATTATATTTATTAATTCCCTTTTTTTAATAATTGTTCTAAGTTGCTAAACGTATTTTTTTTTTACTATCTTCTTTTTTAATGAGAACTCTTGTTTATTTTCTACTACATATGGACATTGATGTAACACATCGCCTATAGGGACCTTCATAGCCATGCTTGTAAAATTTTTCACTATAACATTGATGTAGCGTGCCAAAAAAAAAGTTCAGCAATTTTCTCTATTAGATTTATATTCATAAAGTATGATTATAATTTTTTGGCAATCAATCTACTGCAACTTATATATATATATATTAGCAACTGGTTATATATAAAACTTGATAAATGATTGAAGAAATAATGCCTGTTCTGCTAATAAAAACAACATTATGGACATCTAATAACAAGTTAGAAAAGTCTATTTTAGGAGGAAAAAGATTTATTTCCATGAAGATGGAGATCTAAGACTCCGATGCTCCACCAAGTTAAAGAGTCAAACAACCGATACTTTCTAGCAACCTCTAAGCAAAATCAATGAATTGTAATAAAAGACTATGCCAACCCCAGCTCAGCTTTCTCAAAGGTCAACAATCATACCATTCCAGCCAGCTCAGTTAAACCAATCCAGATCTATGATTGTATAAATCCAGTCAAAAATTCAACCAAAAAAAAAAGTTCATCATCAGAATTCACAAAGCTCGACCCAAGAACGCCAAATCCCTCTCGAAAATGCGCAAATTATCAAAAACTAGAAACCAAAAGCTATTAATTACTGCTCTCATCGCTGTACCCATTCCAAGCTACCAAAATTAGAAATCCCGCTAAAAAAAGAGCTTCCAAAGATCAAGACATCAAAGATGCTCAAGATCTGTTCATTCCGATCAGAATCTAAGACCGGAAACACAAATCTGTTTCAGATCAACAAATTAAGACATCCTAAATCACCGAAGGAACAGAAGCAAGAACTGGGTGAACGGGCGAGGAGAAGCATACCTAACGACCGAGCCCGCCACCCCTCTCGAAACGGAAATGGCGAAGGTGGGGAGGAGAAATGGAGACGCCTCCCCTCTTTTATACGCGGTCACGAGACCTCCCGTTCCGTTTGGTCCGCCGCAAAATCTCGTCGTACGCCGACCTATAAATAATAATAATAATAATAACTCTTTTCGTGCCCTTTCCTTGGCCGTCCCCACCGCACCAGAGCCAGGTTTCGCCGTTGGTTTATTCTCTCTATCGAATCGACGGCGGAGGCCACCGTGCTTTGTTTGAATCGGACGGCGACTACGGATCGCGGATGGTGACACGTGGGGCTGAAGCCGATGCCATGTGAATACCTCTGTGTTGTTCGACTTTGTTTCTTAAATATGAATATAAATATTAGCTGAATATAATTCGGTGACGTGAACAATAATAAAATTTTAGCAGTACCAAATTAATTATGCATAAGTAAATTAAGTTAAAATATTAATATAATTAGCGATGAGATGTTTAAAATTAATATTTATATATAGATTGATACAAATATATAAATAATTTTGAATATGTATCAATGACATTAAAATTTGATTAAAGGCCTTGGATGCCAACATCAATAATAAGAGAGATGATAGGCAGAGAATTAAAGTAGAACTGTTTTGTTCGATAGGGCTTCATACTTAAGTTGATACTTCTTGGAGGCTGATTTACAGCAGAGAAAACAGTTCAAATTCGAACGATTCTGAACGGTCATTTTGCTGCCCGGACTATCATCTCTCAAATTTGGCACCTTCCTATCAGGGGTCATGCTGCCTATAGGTTATCTCGCCGTCTTATATTGGCCAGACGTAGACTTTCTAGATGGAACAGACTGGAGGTTGGGGATCTGATCAGGCAAGTTGAGCAGACTGAAGCTGTTATATGTGGCCTTCAGTCGAAGGAGGACCAGGATGATTTTCTGTTAGATTCTGATCTCTCCTTGTTGCGAGAGAACCTTGCTCGGCATCATTCCCTTCTTCGCCAGCAAGAGTTATATTGGAGGCAGAGATCCAGGGTTCAGTGGATCAAGGAAGGGGACCGTAATACCAGGTTCTTCCATCAGGCTACTCTGAAGTGGCGAGCAGCTAACAGGATTCGGAGGTTAGCTGATGCTGAGGGGAATTATCAAGAGGATATTCATTCTATCCGGTCCCAGCTTCTCCATTTCTTCCAGTCTAGATGGTCTGATTCTAGTGGTGATGGAGCTCCGATTATACCAGTATCTGATTCCAGGAAGGTGTCCTCTTCGGATAACGCCAGACTTATCAGGCCTATTTATATGGAGGAGGTTCGCCAGGCGTCTGGGAGCTCGGTCCAGATAAGGCCTCGGGGCCGGATGGATTTTTGCTTTTCTTTTTCCGTTACTACTGGGATATTATTGGGCAGGAGGTGGTTCAGGCTATACAATTTATTTTCCAATCTAAGAACATTCCTGAGGATTGGAATAGAACCCTTATTACTCTTGTTCCCAAGCGCTCGGATGCTTCTCTTCATCAGCATTTTAGGCCTATCAGTCTATGTACTACCTTGTACAAGATTTGTGCCCGTCTCTTAGCCAGTCACCTCCGGGCAGTGATTCCCCGTCTCATTTCAGAGGAACAAGAGGCGTTTATCAGAGGTCGGTCTATTTCAGACAATGTTCTCATCACTCAGGAGTTTATGCATGATCTCCATAAAGCCCCTGCAGAAGTTGCCTTATGGCTGTCAAGCTTGATATGGAGAGAGCTTATGACAGATTGAGTTGGACCTTCTTGTATCATTCCCTTCAGGAGTTCGGTTTTGATGAGACATTATTGAGTGGGTGATGGCTTGCATCCATAGGCCTTCTTTCTCTCTGATCATAAATGGGGACTGACTGAGTTCTTCCATTCCTCTGTCGGATTACGCCAAGGGTGCCCTTTATCCCCCCTCTTGTTCATATTGGCTGTGGATGATCTTTCTCGTGCTTTCCATCAGGCTCAGCAATACAAGAGAATTGTCCATTCAAGATGGGGGATGAGGGCCCTTCCATCTCTCATCTTTTGTTTGCTGATGAATGTATCCTCCTGGGTCAGGCCTCTATTGATAATGCGGCATCCTTTGATTCCATTATTCAGTGTTATTGTCAGGCTTCGGGTCAGAAGGTCAACCTTCAGAAGTCCTCTATCTGCTTCAGCCCGAAGACTTCCAATCCATCAGGGAAGTTATCATCAATCGGTTGGGAATCTCTACTCAAACCGATCGATTTATGTATTTGGGAATCCCCATGACTAGTAGACGACCTCGTTGTGCTGACTTTACGGATCTTGAGAGGCGGGTCCATCAGCGTATCGATGGTTGGCATGTTACTGGTTTATCTATGATGGCTAGGGTTATCATTGTCTGGTCGGTTCTTTCATCCCTTTCGCTCTATATGCTGTCGAATGTGGCTATCCCAACTACTTGCTTAAGGAGGATTGAGAGATGCTTTAGAGATTTCTTATGGGCTTTTATGCAAGACGGGCACGGTATTCATCTCTTATCTTGGGACATTATATGTATGCCAATTCAAGAGGGAGGTCTCGAGATCTCATCCTTGAAGGTAAGGCGTCAAGCTCTATTGGCCAGACATGCTTCTCATTTCCTCCTGGAGCCGCAATGTCTTTGGAGCTCCGTTATGCGGGCGAGATATGGTGATTGGAAGGCTGGGGAGTATATAATGCCGCCCCGGAGGTGCTCTTCCTTTTGGAAGGAGGTCTGCCAGTTTGGAGACTCCATCATGAAGAATACCTCTTGGATGATTGGTGATGGTCATTCTATTGACGCTATTCAGGATTCTTGATTTCTGAGCTCTCTCTATCCCGATGGCCCTCATTTTTAGTACTGATGTTTCCACTGATTTGAGGGTTAAGGATTTAATCTCATTTGATCCCCCCTCCTGGCATACTCCTTTGGTGACCAGTCTGTTTGGAAGGGAACTCTCGCAGCGGATTTTATCCATTCCTCTTCTCTCTGGTCCCTCGGCTGATGTTAGGCTATGGCAGCGATCCTCCCTCTCTAGGGCCCCTTTCAGGGACTTGATGAAGATCTTCAGGTCTTAGCCCTAGGTAACGAAGGATGCTGCTTGGATATGGTCGCTCCCCACTCTTCCTAGGGTTCAGCTCTTTCTATGGAAGCTTCTTTGAGACTGCCTTCCGACATGTGCCCTGCTCTCTCGTAGGGGTGTCTCTATCTAGCCGACCTACCCCCTGTGTGCTTTGGAGGATGAGTCTACAGACCATGCGATCTTCATATGTCCTAGAGCTAGTCAGATATGGCATATGGTGGGCTATGATTATAGAGTGGATGCTTTTGGTTCCCCTCGTCCTCTCTTTTTTTAGGATCTTCGGATGGCTTCTCAGCATACTTGGGGTCTTTGGGCAGCCACGGCCTACCAGATTTGGTTATCTAGGAACCAGATCATATTTTCTGAGGACTTTATATCTCCTCAGCGGCTGGTGAGGAAGATCATATCCTTATCCACTGATTATGCCCGTGCTACTCTATCAGTTGGTTATGACATCTCTGGCCTCTGAGGTTCCCCTGCTGTTTCGATAGCGAACCGTCGTACGGTTTTCATTTCCTGGGAGCCCCCTCCTCCAGGATTTGTCAAAATCAACTTTGATAGGAGTGTCCGTGGTAGATTGGCTGGTTCGGCCTTCATTATCTGTGGGCCTCAAGGTGATATGCTGGCGGCTAGAGGATTTGGCTCCCTGGATTCTTCTGTCCCTATGTCCGAGCTTTATGCTGCTTGGGCAGGTATTTCTTATGCTTCTCAGACTCTTCGAGCCCAGAGACTAGTGATTGAAGGCGATTCCATGACAGTTATTCAGTGGTTGCGAAAGGAGAGTATTCCCGAAGCATCCTTAATCTGATTCTCAGGGATATATGGTCTATGCTTAAGGAAGTGGATACTGCCCAGATTCGTCATGTTTTTCGTGAAGCCAATTCGGCGGCAGACTGGCGGCGGCTGCTGTGGCTCAGCATGTGGGCTATAGGATATGGAGTAGAGGTGACCCCTGCCCTTCTGTTTTATCACAAATTTTATATTCTGATGTATCTGGGTTGACTCACACCAGACTTGTGTAATCGCCCGTCTGTACAAAAAAAAAAAGAAGGATAATAAGTAAAGACATAGAATGGAACTTGACCTGTTCGATCATATAAAAGGAAGCTTCATGTTTAAACTGATACTCATGTGAGGATAAAATAAGAGTGTAAGGGATGCTTGAGTTGTCCGACTAAGGTTCTCTGATGCTCAAGTCAATGGTAGAGAAGGATTGATTAGGCCAAGGAAAAATTTTGTAGCCTTCCTACCTTATGGTATTAGAGGATGATGAGAGGATTGAGAGCTTATATCCAAATAAGATATCGGGAAGAGAGAGGTGTAGCAATGGCATGTTTTGTCATAGTGATAAGGTTGATTAGTGACGAGATTGTTTTACTTGCTATATATCATTTCTTTGATGTAAGGATAAACATGAGAATAGCCATTATCTGGTCTCATCTCCAATCCTATTAGATGTGCAAAATAGGATGGACAAGGGATTCTGTTAGTCAAGCCTTTCTATCATTATTTGGTTCCTATATGTATCAATAAAATGGCTTAGAATCGACATGCTCTTCTAACTAAATGTTAGTATGGTGCCAGTTTAATTTGACTCTATCAATTACCATCCCATTCACTTTTACCATCGATTGTGAAAAGTTTTTTTTTTATTTGTCTACCAATTCAGTTTTCCTTCTTTTCTACAATTATTCTTCTTACTTGGTACAAAATTCATAGTTTTCATAATCGGGGAAAGAAAAGAAAGCTAAATAACCTAAGGTTTGAACGGACACTTTGCATGATCTTACAATTTATTTTCAAAATGATATATATTTAAAGATTTTTAGGTTTTTTGAAATTTAAAATACTTTATATATTTATTTAACATCAAATAAATATATTTATAGATATTTATTTGATTTATTATCTTGTTGGCAGACCTAGTGATAAAAATGGCCAAGAAATCCTAAAATATGTAACATTATGCTCAAAAAAAATATTACAAAATCAATAATTAAATATTTTTTATTAAAAATCTCTTTCTACTCTAATTAGTCTTAATGATTAGCTAAAAAATCTTCTGATAATGATCTATATTTTCGTATTGATTAGCTCAAAAATTTCATAATAGTGACTTATGTTTCTATACTCAACCTACCATCAATCACCACGTCCTAGTAAGACACGGGATTGAATAAAATGGATTCAATATTAACAGCGAACATAATATGAAAATGGTTTGCTTTGTCCATTCACAGGAGTCATTAGGTTCTAGCAGAGGCTGTAATAGCACTGATGGGGCCAGTTGACCCTATGGGCAATAAAGACAATAATTTTTGGATGGTATCCTCTCAAGATAAAAATTTTCAGACGATTTTCTTAGGCGGCCTTCTGTATGGCTTAATTTCCAGGGATATTAAATATTTCCTCAGGGAGCTGCAACAATTGTCTTATCATAATGAAGAAAAAGAATAAAAAGGAAAAAGGGGCCATGTTGCGTGCGTAAGTTCGCCAAAGGGCCACCTTCTGCCATTAATGGCCCAGTAGTCAAGTCAAAAGGGGCTGGAGCATTTGGTGCATAATAACGTTGGCCAACATTTAATGGGGTGGAGCATCACGGAATGGGGTAGAGCATCACGGGCGCGTAATGAAAGGAAGAAGTTCAAGTCGCCCCGGCACTTTCTTTCAAGTCGCCCCGGCACTTTCTTTCAAGTCGGCCCCGACTCTCTCTTACAAGTCGGCACTCAGGCCCCGTCTCTTCCAAGTCGGCACTCAGGCCCCGTCTCTTCCAAGTCGACCCGTCTCGGTACATTTATGGCCTCATTCAAGTCGGCACATTTATGGCCTCTTCCCATTCGGCACTCGGTCCCGTCTCCTCTAAGTCGGCATCATCCCGTCTCAACACATTTATGGCCTCTTCCAAGTCGGCACTCAAGCCCCATCTCTTCTAAGTCGACCCGTCTCGGCACGGCAAGAGGCACTTAGGCCCCTCTCTTCCAAGTCGGCACTCAAGCCCGTCTCTTCCAAGTCGACCCGTCTCGGCACATTTATGGCCTCATTCAAGTCGGCCACACACATTTAATGGCCTCTCTCATCCAAGTCGGCCCGCTCTCTCATCCAAGTCGGCCCCGCCTCATTTAAGTCCATTTAATGGCCACATTCAAGTCGGCCCATGCACTCTCATCCAAGCCGGCCCCGCCTCATTCAAGTCCATTTAATGGCCTCATTCAAGTGGCCCCGGCACTCTCTTTTGAGTCGCCCGGCACTCTCCTTCGGCCTTGGCACATTTAATGGCCTCATTCAAGTTGGCCCCGCCTCATTCAAGCCAGCCCCGTCTCATCCAAGTCGGCCCGGGCACTCTCCTTCAAGTCCGCCTTGGCACATTTAATGGCCTCATTCAGTCGGCCTCGTCTCATTCAAGTCGGCCCCGCCTCGTCCCATGTAGGCACTCTATAATCAACACTTTACAAGGGACAGCTGGCTTCAACTCCCAACTCTTCCATCTTAGACGGATGTGTGGCTTGTGATGATGATAAGACTCTACCACCTTTTATCTCTCTTCCCTGCAGCGGTCAAATCAAAAGGCCATCCACTTTGACGAAACTTGACCCCAACCAGCTGCAGCCACCTACTCTGATGGGACTTGACCTGCCATCCTAACATATCAAAGAAGGAAGCAAGCTCTACCATTGCTGCCATCACCTTAAATGCTCTTACAAGTGGCAGCACCCCAAGCCTCACAGACATCAACTCTGACACTTCACCCATCAAAGTCGTCATTATGAGGCCTCAACCACTCAAATCAGATAGACTCCATACATCTATAAAATAGGTAAGAGGGACCCCCAACCAGATAACGAAGAACTGAACTAAGAACTGATAACCACAACAATACTCTTAAACGTTCATTTTTGCTCACAGAGAGCTCTTCTCCGAGCCTCTCTCTCTTTTTCTTTCAAGCTTCCTCAAGCTCACGGTTGTTGCCCAGAGCACTGACTTGAGCGTCGGAGGGTCCCTGCCGAATCTCCGGCCCCCGGGACTTTTTGCAGGCTTCTAGACGTGAGAAGCTCGTCGGAAGATCCCGGGCTTGCTGGAGAAGGCGACCGGACGTTGCGGACGTTTGAGGGGGGTGATCTGGCAGCATCAGATTGGCGCGCCAGGTAGGGGGAGAAAGCAGAGTTCTCTGACACTAAGCTACAAGCTCTCACTCCCTCTACGACAATAATGGTGGATAAAAATATGGTGATGACAAAGACCCATGGAGCTTCCGCCAGTAATGCTGGGGGGGCACCCTCAACGAGCTGACCGACAAGAGGCTGGCTCTCTGCCCCATCGTCACCACTATTTCGGGCCATTCAAGCAGAGCATTGTGCCGCCCTTACTCTGCAAGTCCAAACATCAATGGCAGCTGCCCAAAAGCTATGGGAGCGATATTTCGTGGCCTCACAACAACAAACAAGAGCCCATGCTGCTTCTTTAGTTGTTGCTCAAGCCATCCACCATCCATCCGATGAGAGATCTCCCCAGAGAGAATCACCACTGTCATATTTCTCTGGAGCTCAGCGGCATCAGAGCAACCTCAAACTCAAGCTCATCGGCAATTTAAGGCTCAGGCTCATTAGCCAGCAAGAGCCTGCCCTCGGATTTCAGCACTGGTGCCCCCCGCCTTCAATCAACATAGTTTCCTGGGGGGCAGGTCATCAACTCAGCAGAAGGAGACCAATTTTTTTATAAGAAAAAACTCTCAAGCCTGTAATCGACGTCGATACCGAATACGATGCAAAGGCAAACAGCTACGAAAAAGCTAAGTATACTACACTTTAAGAAAAAAGTTTCTTTTCATTAGTGTCTGAATGCATTACAGGAAAACCAACAAAAAAACCATTCAAAAGGCTCTCGTCGGTTCTGCGATCAGAAGGTCACCCCCGAGCCGGCCGCAAAACCCCCGTGGCGATTCAAGACCTATGGTTCCAGCGACCTCGAGTCACCCCTCGGGCCGGCCATGAAACCCCCGAGGTGGTTCGGAGGAGCTCAACGGCATCGCGGCTAACGGATACCACTCGGCCTGGCTAGCATACGCCCCCGCGTCGGTTCAAATCCCTAACAGCCTGTACCCGCTCGAGTTACCTCCCGGACCAGCACACAAACACTTGAGGCGGTTTCGGAGGAGCTCAGCGGCATCGCGGCTAACGGATACCACTCGGCCTAGCTAGCATACGCCCCCGAGTCGGTTCAAATCCCTAACAGCCCGTACCCACTCGAGTCACCTCCCGAACCAGCACACAAACACCCAAGGCGGTTCCAAAGAGCTCGACGGAATCGCGGCTAACGGGACACCACTCGGCTTGGCTAGCATACGCCCCCGAGTCGGTTCAAATCCCTAACAGTCCGTACCCACTCGAGTCACCTCTCGGACCAGCACACAAGCACTTAAGGCGGTTCCAAAGGAGCTCGACGGCATCGCGGCTAATGGATACCACTCGGTCTGGCTAGCATACGCCCCCGAGTCGGTTCAAGTCCCTAACAGCCCGTACCCGCTCGAGTCACCTCTCGAACCAGCACACAAACACCCAAGGTGGTTCCAAAGGAGCTCGACGGAATCATGGCTAACGGGACACCACTCGATCTAGCTAGCATACGCCCCCGAGTTGGTTCAAGTCCCTAACAGCCCGTACCCGCTCGAGTCACCTCCCGGACCAGCACACAAACACTCGAGGTAATTTTATTTTAGCCCTCGTGGCTCTATTTCTGCTTCGGTAATTTTATCTCAGCCTCAGCGGCATTATTGCAGCCTCAACGGCTTTATCTCAGCCTCAGCGGCATCATTGCAGCCTCCACGGCTCTATTTCTGCTTCAGCAATTTTATCTCTGCCTCAGCGGTATCATCTCTGCTTTAGCGGCATCATTGCAGCCTCCACGGCTCTATTTCTGTTTCGGCAATTTTATCTCAGCCTCAGCAGCATTATTGCACGGCTTTATCTCAGCCTCAGTGGCATCCGGCATCATTGCAGCCTCCACGGCTCTATTTCTGGTTCGGCAATTCTATCTCAGCCTCAGCAGCGTTATTGCAGCCTCAACGGCTTTATCTCAGACTCAGCGGCATCATTGCAGCCTCCATGGCTATATTTCTGCTTTGGCAATTTTATCTCTGCCTCAGCCACATTATTGCGGCCTCAATGGCTTTATCTTTGCCTTAGCGGCTGATTGACGAGCATTCCCCAAAAAAATTGGCATGCACTGATTTGAGTGGCGGGCACAAGGTAATCAGTTTACCTCCAAAATCTCTTAAAGTTCTACACTCCTTTCGCTTAGCTGATGCACGGCACACAAGCTCAAGGAGTGTGGGGGGCATTTGATGGGGCCAGTTGACCCCATGGGCAATAAAAACAACAATTTTTGGATGGCATCCTCTCAAGATAGCAATTTCCAGACGATTTTCTTAGGCGGCCGCGGCGGCCGCCGCGGCGGCCTTCCTATATGGCTTAATTCCCAGGCGGCATCGCTTTTCTACTCGGCTTTCTTTTCAAAGGATACAGTGGATATTAAATATTTCCTCCACGGAGCTGCAACAATTGTCTTATCATAATGAAGAAAAAGAATAAAAAGGAAAAAGGGGCCACGTTGCGTGCGTAAGTTCGCCAAAGGGCCACCTTCTGCCATTAATGGCCCAGTAGTCAAGTCAAAAGGGGCTGGAGCATTTGGTACAGAATGACGTTGGCCAGCATTTAATGGGTGGAGCATCACGGGTGCGTAATGAAAGGAAGAAGTTCAAGTCGGCCCCGGCACTCTCTTTCAAGTCAGCCCCGACTCTCTCTTCTAAGTCGACCCGTCTCGGCACATTTATGGCCTCATTCAAGTCAGCACATTTATGGCCTCTTCTAGCACATTTATGGCCTCTTCCAATTCGGCACTCAGGTCCGTCTCCTCCAAGTCGGCATCATCCCGTCTCGACACATTTATGACCTCTTCCAAGTCGGCACTCAAGCCCCGTCTCTTCCAAGTCGACCCATCTCGGCACGGTAAGAGGCACTCAGGCCCCGTCTCTTCCAAGTCCGCACTCAAGCCCGTCTCTTCCAAGTCGATGGCACATTTATGGCCTCATTCAAGTCGGCCACGACACATTTAATGGCCTCTCTCATCCAAGTTGGCCTCGCCTCATCCAAGTCGTTCCCAATACTCTCTCTCGAGTCGGCTACGGCACATTTAATGGCTTCTCTCATCCCTTGGCTCTCTCATCCAAGTCGGCCCCGCCTCATTCAAGTCCATTTAATGGCCTTATTCAAGTCGGCCCACACACTCTCATTCAAGCCGGCCCCACCTCATTCAAGTTCATTTAATGGCCTCATTCAAGTCGGCCCCGCCTCATTCAAGTCGGCCCGACACTCTCTTTCAAGTCGGTCCCGACACTCTCCTTCGAGTCGGCCTTGGCGCATTTAATGGTCTCATTCAAGTTGGCCCCGCCTCATTCAAGTCGGCCCCGCCTCATCCAAGTCGGCCCCAGCACTCTCTTTCGAGTCGGCCCCGGCACTCTCTTTCGAGTCGGCCTTGGCGCATTTAATGGCCTCATTCAAGTCGGCCCCGCCTCATTCAAGTCGGCCTCGCCTCATCCAAGTCGGCCCCGGCACTCTCTTTCGAGTCGGCCCCGGCGCATTTAATGGCCTCATTCAAGTCGCCCCGCCTCATTCAAGTCGGCCCCGGCACTCTCTTCCGGCACTCTCCTTTAAGTCGGCCTTGGCACATTTAATGGCCTCATTCAAGTCGGACCCGCCTCGGCCCATGCAGGCACTCTATAATCAACACTTTATAAGGGACAGCTGGCTTCAACTCCCAACTCTTCCATCTTAGACGGATGTGTGGCTTGTGATGGTGATAAGACTCCATCACCTTTTATCTCTCTTCCCTGCAGCGGTCAAATCAAAAGGCCATCCACTTTGACGAAACTTGACCCACCAACCAGCTGCAGCCACCTACTCTGATGGGACTTGACCTGCCATCCTGACATATCAAAGAAGGAAGCAAGCTCTGCAATTGCTGCCATCACCTTAAATGCTCTTACAAGTGGCAGCACCCCAAGCCTCACAGACATCAACTCTGACACTTCACCCACCAAAGTCGTCATTATGAGGCCTCAACCACTCAAATCAGATAGACTCCATACATCTATAAAATGGGTAAGAGGGACCCCCGACTAGGTAACGAAGAACTGAACTAAGAACTGATAACCACAACAATACTCTTAAACGCTCATTTTTGCTCACAGAGAGCTCTTCTCCGAGCCACTCTCTCTTTTTTTTTCGAGCTTCCTCAAGCTCACGGCTGTTGCCCAGAGCACTGACTTGAGCATTGGAGGGTTCCCGCCGGAATCTCCGGCTCCCGGGACTTTTTGTAGGCTCCCAGACGCGAGAAGCTCGCCAATCCCTTCGCAAAGGCGACCGAATGCTCACGGACGTTTGAGGGAGGTGATCTGACAGCATCAAGCACCAATCCCCCTCTTTCTAACTGAGAAATTATGGAAGCTGCTTGAATCATTGCATACGTTGCCTTTGCGAAATCAAAACTTAATGTTCTAAATAAAACAATCTTGCATGCCTTAAAACTTCTTTAATCCCCACAGGGTCAAGAACTAGTCATGGCTCATCCTTTCTCCAAGAGACGGCTTCTCAAGCATACCATCAACAGCCGTCAGTCACCACGGAGACAGCATTTAATTAGCATCGTTTGGTTGCAGACTATCTAAATAGATTAGTTGACCACGCAAAGGCAAATTGTGGGCGCATCTTGCCAAGAAGCATTGACTTTAAAAAAAAAAAAAAAAGCTTGAAAGGTGTTGCTGTGGTAGTGATGACATGAGGGGAGTTGAATCGGTTTGAAAGCAAAGCTTTGAATCGGATTTAAAACTGAATCGATTAGTTGACAGCATTTAAAACTTAGTTGGGGACAACTGAACCGGATTCAGTCACCACGTACGTAAACAACATTTAGTTAGCATTGTTTAGTTGCTAAGTATCCTAAATAGATTGTTGACCATGCAAAGTATATTGTTGGCGCATCTTGTCAAGAAGCATCGACCTTTTTTGATGCTTGGAAGGTGTTGATGTAGTAGTGATGATATGAGTCAAGTTGAATCAGTTTTTGGGATCAAAAATTAGATTCGAAACTTAATTGATCCAATCTTAAATGTTATTTGAAAACAATCCAAACTAATCAATTTGGTTCTAAATCAATTAACCCTTATTCTTCAATTAACTTAGGGCTATATATATATATATATCAGACTTAATAATATTAAAATTTAGCGAGTTCATAATTTGGTCTTCTTCTTCATCTTTATATTTATATGGATCCCTAAGCTATTCCATCTTTTCATTTTTGAAACTCCTTAATCATGTGGATTTAAGGATAGAAAAGGTGATCAGAGCTAAGCTTAACTACATTTAAATGTAACCAAGTCTAACTCTCTTTCTATATATATATATATATATGTATAATTAGGATTCAGTCATCTTTCTTACCCCGTTAAATCTACATGAATCTCAGAGTCATCCCATCTTTTTTATCTTTAAGATCTGTGAACTATGTGGATCCAAGAATGGAGGAGATGATCGAATTTATATTTGGCTATGTTTGAATGTAGCCAAGTTAAGAATCTGTTCACCTTTTTTTGAATCAGTCTTTCTCTCCCTCTCTATGTGTGTGTATATGTATATATGTATTGAATTATTGAATACTTAGTATTTTTTAATAGAGATAAAAAATAAAATTTTGGACCAATACCGATTATGTTAACACTTAGAACCAAACCAACCTATTATTGTCAAACTCGATCTTAGATTATCCTAAGATTGTTTCAAGAAAAAGTTTTTCTGTACTGCGTGCACTGATTGGCCCCGTGTGCGAGCAGTGTACAAAAGAACAAAATTATTCTTAGCCATTAGTGGCTGCATGCGCATGCAATCAATCATCGCGCATGATGCACGTGACCTGCACCGTGCACAAGGTTCATTCCTTATCCCAATAAGGGGTAATGCGAAGGTCATCCTATGCCTGAGCGAATGCACGAGATTGATCGTCAGCAATAAGGATGAACATGAAAGGGGATAGATGGCATCCCTGACGCAGCCCAATAATAGAGTGGAAGAAATCAGTCGGACTACCGTTGATGATAAGAAAGAATGACAGCCGATGAATGCAAGCCATGATCCATTCAATAACAAGTCCGTCAAACCCGAATGCATGAAGAGTGCGGTACAGAATATCCCAGCTCACCCTATCATAAGCTTCTCCATGTCTAGCTTAACAGCCATAAAACACTGGCGGACAGAAGATCTCTGAAGGTCATGCATAAACTCCTGGGTTATCAAGATATTATCAGTAATGCATCGCCCTCTGATAAAAGCACCCTGCTCCACAGAAATGAGGCAAGGTATCATATTTTGCGGGCGGGTGACAAGAATACACGCACATACCTTGTACAAGGTAGTGCACAAGCTGATGGGCCGAAAATGCTGCGGGGCGAAAGCATCAGAGTGCTTCGGCATAGGAGTGATGAAGATCTGGTTCCAATCAGCAGGAATTACTTTGGATTGGAAAACACTTTGGATGGCCTGCACAACATCCTGACTTACTATAGTCCAATAACGATGAAAGAAGAAAGGCGAAAAACCTATTAGGCCCATAGGCCTTATCAGGCCCAAGCTCCCAAATAGCCTTCCGTATCTCATCCATAGTAATCAACCTGATAAGACGATCATTTTCCTTTGCTGAGACCCTCTTAGTAGTCGGGACCGAGTGGATAGGAAACCCATCACTAGTGCGTTTTGACCATCTGAACTGAAAGAAGTGAAGAAGCTGATCCCTAATAATATGGATATCCTTTTGATAGTGCCATGCCTCATCAGTAAGTCGCCGAATAAGATATATGAAACAAATGGGATGGAGGTTGATGAAGATGTGCATGTGCACTAAACACCAAGGGCAAAACCATATGTACATAATTTCTTCATTTTGTGATAGGATGCTTTTAGTATACTAGGAAAATAATGCGCACGTTTGACATTACATGGTACAAAGGTATCGATCATGTAATTGCACGCATGAATTATAAAACTCTTTTGATATAATTCAAGATCTGGAGGTATGCTGGCTCTTTGGTGTTCCACTGCGGTTACGATTGATGCTTTCCATCAGTGTAATCAGCAGATAAGTATGATTGTCTCTGAAGATGCTTCTGAGCCTTGGCTATTATCGGCTGTCTACGCCAGTACAGACTATAGGGAGAGAAGGAATCTATGGTCTGAACTTCGTTCCCTTCTTGACCAAGGTATTCCTTCTGTTATTGCTGGGGATTTCAATTGCATTACGGAGCTTAGTGAGAAACGAGGGGGTAGAAGAGTTACTGGCTCTGCTGACATAACTGAATTCAGATCTTTCATTGATTCTGCTGGATTGATGGATTTGGGATACTCTGGTCCCCAATTCACCTGGTGTAATAATCGGCAGGGTTCAGCTCGTGTTTGGGAGAGGCTGGATAGAGCAATGGCTTCAGCTCAGTGGCTTCATTTGTTCCCTGCGGTTACTGTCTCTCATCTTCCTCGAATTGCTTCTGATCACTGCCCTATTTTGATTTCTACGGAGATTGTTCAGCATCAGCGCAAGCAGTTCAGATTTGAGCAGTTTTGGTCTGCCCATTCAGCTGCTCGTGCTATTATTCATCACATCTGGCATCTCCCGGTCAGGGGTAATGCAGTTTATCGTTTATCTCGCCGTCTGAAGATGACCAGGCATAGATTATCCAGATGGAGTAGAGTGGAGTTGGGGGATTTGGTCGGACATATTGAACAGACTGAAAGCGATATTAGCGCTCTTCAGGCTAAGGAAGATCAGGACGGATGTTTGCAGGCCTCGGACCTCTCTTCTCTTCGGGATAAGCTTGCTCAGCACCACTCTCTTCTTCGTCAGCAGGAGGTTTATTGGTGACAGCGATCCAGGGCTCAGTGGATTTGTGATGGCGATCGTAATACTAGATTTTTCCATCAGGCTACCCTGAAGCGGCGTGCTGCCAATAGGATTCGAAGATTAGTTGATGAAGAGGGGAATACTCAGGAGGATTCCCAATCTATTAGGGAGATGATTCTTCACTTTTTCCAGTCTAGATGGACTGATTCTTCTGGTGTGGGAGGGCCAGTTACTCCGGTTTCTGATTCTGTCAAACTCTCTTCTGTAGACAACAGTATGTTGGCCAGATCAATTTCTGCGGACGAGATTAGGGCGGCCCTTTGGGACCTTGGCCCAGATAAGGCCCCTGGTCCTGATGGGTTTCCGCCTTTCTTTTATCGTCATTATTGGGACATTGTGGGTCAGGAGGTGGTTTTAGCAATTCAGTCTGTTTTCCTAGCTAAACAAATTCCAGCGGAATGGAATCAGACCTTTATTTCTCTGGTGCCTAAGCGTCCTGATGCCTCCCTTCCTCAGCATTTTCGGCCCATCAGTCTATGCACTACGCTCTATAAGGTCTGTGCTCGGCTTTTGGCTCGCCGGCTCGCTTTGGTGATCCCTCGCCTAATTTCTGCAGAACAAGGGACGTTTATTAGAGGGCGTTCTATTTCTGATAATATTCTCATTGCCCAGGAATTTATGTTTGATTTACAGAGAGCTTCGGTCAGGAGTAGTCTTATGGCTGTTAAACTTGATATGGAGAGAGCCTATAACAGACTGAATTGGGCCTTTTTGCGTCGCTCTCTTACTGAGTTTGGAGTTGATGACTTGTTCGTTGAGTGGATTATGGCATGCATTCAGACGCCGTCCTTCTCTATAATTATTAATGATAGTTCGACCAGATTCTTTCACTCTACTATGGGGATCCGACAGGGTTGCCCTTTGTTCCCTTTGTTGTTTATTCTAGCTGTGGATGATCTGTCTCGGGCTTTCCATCAGGCGCAGAGAGATCGGAGTATTGTCCCTTATTTGGCTGGAGCGGAGGGCCCCTTGGTGTCCCATCTCCTGTTTGCGGATGACTGCATTCTCCTGGGCCAGGCTTCTATTGTTAATGCGTCGTCTTTCTATTCTATTATCCAGAGATATTGTCAGGCTTCAGGCCAGAAGGTTAATTTTCTAAAATCCACTTTATGTTTCAGCCCGAAGACTCCTAGAGCTATCAGGGAAGCCATTATTTCTTTATCAGGAATTTCTACTCAGGCAGACAGATTGATGTATTTGGGGATTCCTATCACAGGAAGACGTCCCCGTTGTTCTGATTTCTTTGAGCTTGAGAGGAGGATTCAGCAGCGTATGGAGGGGTGGCAGGTTACTGGCCTTTCGATGATGGCCAGGATTATTATCATACGCTCGGTCCTCTCCTCCCTTCCCATGTATCTTCTGTCTAATTCTATTATTCCTATTACTTGTCTTAAGAGGATTGAGAGAAGTTTCTGTGATTTTCTGTGGGCTTCTACGCAAGAAGGTCATGGTATGCATCTTTTATCTTGGGAAACTGTTTGCATGCCTATCCAAGATGGCGGTCTTGGATCCAATCTCTGATTGTTAGAAGAGATGCCCTCCTTGCCAGACATGCTTCTAGATTCCTTCTGGAACCTCACTGTCTCTGGAGTACTATTATGCGTGCTAGGTATGGTGGCTGGGTGCCGGATTCTTATATCAGGCCTCCACGTGGTTGCTCCTCCTTTTGGAAGGAAGTTTGCAGATTTGGTCAGGCAATCAGGGGTAATGTTACGTGTATGATGGGAGATGGATCATCTATAGATGTTATTCAGGATATTTGGTTTCGGATATTCCTCTCTCACGATGGCCCTCTTTTATAAGTATTGACATCCCTAATAACCTTCGGGTTAAGGATTTGATTTCTTCTGATCCCCCTGCCTGGCATATCCCCTCTGTGACCCGGTTTTTTGGGTTGGAGCTTTCTAGACGTATTCTGTTGATGCCCATTATCCCAGGTTGCTCATCTGACTCCAGACTTTGGCAGAAATCATGTCTCTCTAGGGCTCCAATCAAGGATTTGATGATGATTTTCAGGCCGGGGTCCCAGCGTTCGATTGATGCTGATTGGATTTGGAAGCTTCCCACCCTCCCCAAAGTGCAGCTATTTATGTGGAAGCTTCTGTGGGATTGCCTTCCAACTTGTCTCCTTCTTTCTAGAAGAGGTCTGGTGATTCATCCGTGCTGTCCGTTTTGTAGGGAGGAGGACGAATCCTCAGATCATGCTATCTTTACCTGCCCCAGGGTGAGTTGGTTATGGCAGAGGGTAGGTTATTCTGTTAGGAGGGACGATCAGGGTTCTCCTCGTTCTTCTTTCTTTCTGGATATTCGTAGAGCTTCTTCGCAGAGGTGCAGCTGTTGGATTGCCACGGCTTATCATATATGGTTATCGAGAAATCAGATTCTTTTACGGACGACCCTGTGTCTTCCTTCAGAATTATGAGAAAAATCAGTTCTTTGGTCATGGACTATGCCCGGGTTGGTTCTGATGTCTCTGGCCTCTAGGGATCCCCTGCTGCTTCGGCAGCGAACCATCATTCGGTGTTCATCTCCTGGGATCCCCCTCCTCCAGGGTTCGTCAAAATCAATTTTGATGGCAGTGTTCGTGGCAGAGCGGCTGGTTCTGGTTTCCTTATCCGTGACCCTCAGGGTGAGCTTCTGGGAGCGGGAGGTTTTGGATCCATTGACTCCTCCGTCCTGATGTCTGAGCTTTATGCGGCCTGGGCGGGCATTTCTTATGCTGTCAGGACTCTACAGGCCCATAGGATTGTCATTGAGGGTGATTCCCTGGCGGTTATTTCCTGGTTGCAGAAGGAGAACTGCCACTCTGATCCCACTAACCCGATTCTGACGGACATTCGTTCCATCCTTTCCAAGGTCGTCTGTACCCGGATTCGCCATATTTATCATAAAGCCAATTCGGCGGTGGACTGGGTAGCGTCCTTTGTGGCCCAGCATGATGGATCATGGTATTGGAAGCCGAGCGATCCCTGTCCATCTATTTTACAGCAATTTTTGTATTCGGATCTTTCTGGGCTACTCGCACTAGGTTAGTGTGATCGCCCGTTTTTGTATCAAAAAAAAAAAAAAATTATTGATGAAAGGACACGACATGCCAATATTGGACCTAAAATTTAATAATTCTTTGCAACATCGAATCATTACCCACATTCTTCACATCATTATTGCTGTAGATAATATTTAAATAAACGCTATTTGATGCTTCCATTCAAGAAGGCAAGAATGCTAGCCATTATTTGCTACCATCATGACCAACTGTACCAAACCAGCCCTTGGTCTAATGACTTCCCCGGCCATATATTTGTAGTTGAAATGTAATGACTTCTACTACTAGTAGTTATAATAGACATGCAGATGTACATGACGATAAAAGATTATCAATTTAAAATAATAACTAAAATCTAATTTTAGAGATAAAATTACATATCGTCTTCATCTCAATTTTAATTCTAGAATTCAGACTAAACCATTCTTTAGAAATTTTGACAAGCTTTAAGTCTTTTAAGAGAGCAATCTAATTAAAATTAGTATAGAAAATATAATGACACAATTAAGGTTATTTTATGCATAAAAAATTAAGCTACTTTGATATAAAATAATTATAGTTATTATATTATGATCAACTACGTTATATGCCATCTTAATCCGTTGATTCATAGATATCTTTTTTCGTCTTGAAATTTTTTAAAGAGCTGAATAAGGTATCTATTTTAAGCATATTTAAAACCTTATCTTTTTTGAAAATCTAGCATGTTTTATGTCTTTTAACAGAACAATCTAACTAAAATTACTATAGTTAATAGAGTGATGTGATTAAAGTTATTGAAAATTGAAAAAGAGATAAATTAAACAACATTTATGTTCTGTAATATAATTGGGTTTTTTTTGAATTAATAATTAAGAAATTAAGATTAAAAATTGAATCATTTCTGTATAGCCTAAAGATTTAACTATTTGATAATTCAAGAATTTAAGGATTAAAATTGCTGCATGATGGGCACAAGGGAATCTTTATCCTTTATTCATCTGGTATGAAAGGGCTAGCCTAGCAAACTCATGGCTAGCAGCATTGGAACAACTTTGGGTTTGAAAAATCTAAAGGCTAGCGCTTTAAGGGACCACATGTTTGGCTGGCAGCCAAAAGTCTTGTCCTCGCCATTTTTCTCTGGAAAATTCACTTGATTTGCCTACCATGTAAGCCATAACTTTCAACTTTTCGAACATGTAGTACGAAAAGGACTAGCTAGCAATAGACTCCTTGTGTCGTAAAGCAACATGCTATTTATTTTCAAAGATAAGAGATAGGCTTTATGTATTTTTTGTGCCATTTATAGTCTGAATGCTTCTTGTCTTATCATTGAGGAGATTTTATTATTATTATTCGTTGGCTCCTATCAAAACCAGCTGATAGTTTTTCTACTAACATCTTAATTCATGACATTTGCTCTATGCTTCATAAAGTTCTTAGTGTTTAGATTCGGTATATCTATCAAGAAGCTAACTCTGCGGCTGATTAGATCGCTACTCGGATGGCCTATCATTCTGGCTTTTGAATCTATATGCAGGATGATCTTGCCCTTCTGTTCTTCTTCAAATTTTGTATTCAGATATATCGGACTCGACTCATCCTAGATTGATATGATCATCCGTTAGTACCAAAAAAAAAGACAAGCAGTATTGTTCCTCTTCTCTTCTGCAATGCAACGTTGTTAGGTCACAAATGAGTTTTTCCAAGTATTTATTAACTCAACCTATACATTCTATAAATCGATTGAATATATTTTAAATAGATTCAGTCATGATCCAATGTAATTGTTGAAAGGTGAAAATAAGTCCAATGATCAAGACGCAAAAGCCGAATGGATCCATTTAAGTCAGGTCGACTTCTCTATAATTCAGATCATTTTATGCCAAACCTAAATTCACTCACTTAAATTGATTGATTGTAAGTCATGAATTGCTACCATTAACTTCAGCTTCAAGCACATGGTTTCTAAGGAGATCTCTGCCATTAAAAGTATCTTAATATGTATTTTCTAAAGCTCCTTGTTATTTTAAAGTTTTGTGCTTTTCAGTATTTATGATGCTTAAAAATGGTGTTATAAAATCAGCACTAGAGCAGTGGATTGGTCCCACTTGGACAAGAGGTGTGGACGAACGCATATCATGCATACAATGTATAGAACTCGCATGAGTGATTGATTGGTTTATGGGCTGAGACCAAGTAGAATAGTTCTTTGATGTCATTTTATTTATGGAGCAAGTCGTATATTGTTCTCTAAAATGAAATCATAAGATATTTATCATTCAAGGGTTGACCAATGTATGATGATAATAATTTCGCTTGGGGATGCATAGTGCAATTGACGAGGACTCGAGAATCATTGGCCTGTTAAAAGTGGGCTTCCGTCTCTCAAGTTGCTTCCGTCTGGTCTGTGCTTTAAGATTCCTGCTAGTTCTCTTTCGTTCTTGATTCTCCGGCAAGGTACAGCTTCTTCCTCGATCGTCGCTGGAGCTCTTGTTCCTCGCTTCGTTCGTTCGTCTGATGGCTTCTGATTCTGCTAAGGATCGTCCGAAGTCTTCTCGGACGGAGCCAGCTCGTAACTTTTCCTAGGTTTCATCGTCTCCAACGCCGGCAGAGGTAGCGAACCTGGAGGTTCTCTTCCCAGATGTTGTCCAAGTTCCCTGCTCGGCTCTGGATGACGAAATCGAGATCTGGGAGAAGATGGCCATCCTGATGCGAACCTTCCAGCGCTGGGTTCCTCCTGATGCCCTTCTCCGTGAATTTTGTCGTGCGGGAGTCCCTGGCGAGATTCAATTTGTTAGCTTGGCCCATCGTTGCCATATTGTCAAATTTTCCGATCCTTCTGCAAAAAGAATGGTTCTCGAGCAACCTTGGATCGTTAATGGCCAGCCGCTGGCATCTGAGGCTTGGAGAGCTGATTTCTTTCCAGCGCCTGACTCTGTTTCTTCGGCTCTGGTATGGATTCGGTTGCCAAATCTTCCTTTGGAATACTGGTCGGAACCTATCCTCCGCTCCGTCACTGCCCCGGCCGGTTGTTTTTCTTTGCTGACCCTCCGACGACGGCGAGAAGCAGAGCTGGATTTGCTCGTGTCTGTGTCAGAGCTGATCTCTCCCGTCCGCTGCGGCCAGGTGTTCGGATGAGGGGGTCTCTTGTTCCCTTCTGGCAATCTTTCGTCTATGAGCACATTGAAGGGATTTGCTGCTTCTGTGGCTCATTGCATCTCCGGGGTCCCTGCAATCTTGGACAACATGCTGATTCTTCGTCGAATTCATCTATCCCCTATTTCGGCCCGTGGATGGTTGCTGTTCGCCATCGCGGGGGGGCTCCGCGGGCTGGAAAGTCGTCGGTTCCATCTCCGGATTCTGCTCCTTCGTCTCCTGCTGCTCCGTCCGCTAAGGACCCAGGCCCCTCTTCATCCTCTCTGGCTCATGCCCCGACGGTGGCCTTCTCTGCTATTGGTTCGGGTCAAGCCAGGGATGAATGGAATGTTCTGCTCAAATCCGCTCGCCGGCGCCTCTCCAAGCTTGGGAAATCCATGGAGTCCATCGCACTGCCCTCGGCTCAGCAGGATGCAAAGCGTGCCGGTTCCTCTGCTACAGTAACGGGAAAGAAACTTAAGAAGCCTCTGTGTGCTGGTTTCTCTCAGGCTGAAGCTGAATGTGTTTCTGGAGTTCAGACTCAGCCCAAGTCCCCTCCTTCCAATCTGAATGTTCAGTCAAATAATCCGTTTGCTGTTCTTAGGTCTGACACTCCGATTGGCTGTCGGGATGCTAACCCGGTTCCTTTGAAGAGGGCCAGACCAGAAGAGTCTCAAATCCATCGACTCTCCCTAAAATCTGGTAATAGAAAAGGAAAAACCAAGGAGGGAAAAGCTTCCCTTCCTACCTGCCAGCTTATTGTTCGGGATCCAGTGACCCTCGCTCCCTTGTCTGTGATGCCTCCTGAGGGCCGGACTAATGCTCATACAGTTATTCCCCAGTTATCTTCAATGGTAGAAAGCAGTCATGAGGCTACAGTCTCCACTCTTAAGGCGGCCATTCTGGGTTAGGGAGTGGATCCCTCGCTCCTTGTTGCTGGTCCCCGGATGCTTCAGGGTGAGAGTGTTAGGGAGACTGTATCTTTAGAGGGGCTTTCTAATGTTGCTATGGCAGTGGCCTCGACTGGGGCCCAGACCCCTACTATTGTTAAATGAAGATTCTGTTTTGGAATGTCAGGGGGGCTCGAAACCATCTTTTCGAGCCTCTTTTGCTAGATGATGCAGCTTCATCAATTTGATATTTGTGTTCTTCTGGAAACCCGACTATCGGATGTCAGCTTGTCGTCTTTCAGGAGACAGACTGATCGAGCCTGGTCTTCTTATGCTGTGGAGTCTGTGGGCCTCTCGGGAGGTATATTAGCTCTATGGCGCAATCCCGCTATCAGGGTTGATGCTTTTCATCAGTGTAATCAACTAGTGTCTCTGGTTGTCTCCGAGGGCAGCGCCGACCCCATTCTTTTATCAGGAGTCTATGCTAGTACTGATTTTCGGGAGAGGAGGGTCTTATGGGCTGAACTCCTCACTCTTCTGGTGCACGGCCTTCCTTCCTTAGTTGCCGGTGATTTTAACTGTATCATTGGGGCTAATGAAAAGAAAGGAGGAAGACAGGTTGGTGACTCAGTTGAGATTTCTGAGTTCAAGTCCTTCATCTCATCCGCTGGATTGCTTGACTTGAGATTTTCGGGTACCCAATTTCACTTGGTGCAACAATCGTCAAGGCTCTGCCCGGGTGGGAGAGATTTGGACAGAGCTATGGCCTCTGCCCATTGGCTCCGAATGTTCCCTTCGTCTTCTGTCACTCATCTTTCCAGGATTGCCTCTGACCATTGCCCCATTATGGTCTCCACTGAAGCTAACTCTCAGTCTCAAAGGCAGTTCCGTTTGAGAAATTCTGGTCTTCTTATTCAGCGGCTCGCTCTATCATTTCTCAGGTCTGGCACTTACCAGTTAGAGGCAATGCCATTTACAAACTGTCCAGGAGGCTGGAGCTTGTCAGGCGCAGGCTGTCTAGATGGAACAGAGAGGAGGTGGGGAATATCTTGAGGCAAGTTGAGAGGGTCGAAGCTGACATTGTTTACCTTCAGTCCTGTGAAGATAGGGATGGTTATCTATCTGATGATGACCTTTCCGCTCTTTGCTAAGCTTGCTATCCATCATTCTCTTCTTCAGCAGCAGGAGACCTACTGGAGGCAGCGGTCTAGGGCCCTGTGGATACAGGAGGGAGACCGTAACACTAGATTTTTCACCAGACTACCTTGAGGCGTCGGGCAGCTAATCGGATTCGGCGCTTGGTAGAAGAGGATGGGGGCTCTCAGGAGGACATTCACATTATCGTGATCGTCTGTTTCAGTTCTTTCGGTCCAGATGGACTGAGCATTCGGCTGAGGGGGATTCTGTTCAGAAGGTTTCTTCGTTGAAGCAGGTTTCTATTCAGGAGAATGTCAGTCTTGTCAGACCTTTTACTGCGGAGGAGATCCGGCTGGCTCTTTGGATCTTGGATCTATTAAGGCCCCAGGGCCTGATGGCTTCCCGCCTTTTTTCTTTCAGCACTATTGGACTATTGTTGGTCCGAAAGTAGTTCAAGCTATTCAGATTGTCTTCCAGTCAAAATCCATGCCTGCTGAATGGAATAGGACCCTCATCACTCTTGTGCCCAAGTGCCCTAATGCTTCTACCCCCCAGCACTATCGGCCCATTAGTTTGTGCACTACCTTATATAAGATTTGTGCTCGCTTACTAGTCAATCGTCTGAGGGTGGTCATTCCCCATCTTGTCTCTGATGAGCAAGGGGCTTTTAGCAGGGGGCGT